>NEWO01000183.1:96548-122375 GCA_003013225.1 Phalaenopsis aphrodite
CTATTAACATAATTCAAAGATTGGTTTGCATGGAGTTATGATGGGATGTCAGAGCTGTCAGCAGAAGTTGCAGTTCATAAACTCGGGGTGGACAAAGATATGACCTAGGTAAAACGAGCTCTAAGAAAAATGTGCCTCGAGATAGAGTAGCAAGTCATTGCCGAGGTAAAGAAACTAATAGATGCTAAATTTGTAAAAATTAGTACCCCACGTTGTACTGGTTAAGAAGAAAAATGGACAAATCTATGTATGTGTCGACTTCACAGATTTGAACAAAGTGAGTCCAAAGGATGAATTTACGCTGCCAATATCATAAATGATCGTGAACATCCCTTCGACACATGAAAGTATCTTCTTTATGGATTTATCATTGGGGTATAATCAAATTAAGATGGCGTCAGGAGATGAAGTACTTACAGCATTCAAGACACATATCGAGATTTTCTGTTACATAATGATGTCGTTTGGGTTGAAGAACGCCGGAGCAACATATACACGAGCTATGACGAAGATTTTTGATGATCTAATTCATAACCAAGTGGGATGCTACGTGGATGATTTGGTCATCAAGAACAAAGAGAAAATATAACATTTGTCTGATTTTAGGATCATGTTCAAATAGTTACGACGATATGACCTTAAGATGAATCCATTAAAGTGTGGCTTCGGTGTTACCTCTGCAAAATTTCTAGGATTCGTTGTTCATCATCAGGGAATCGAGAACGACCCGGATAAGATTAAAGCTATCTTGGAAATGCCTCCTCCAAAAATCTTGAATCAACTACGTTCCTCCCAAGGGAAGCTGGCATATCTGAGACGCTTTATTTCGAATCTCTCAGGTAGGTGTCAGCCCATCTCTACGTTAATTAAGAAGGATGCCAAATTTGTTGGGAAGAGAAATGCCAGCGGGCTTTTGAAGACGTTAAACAGTATTTAATGACACCTCCTGTTTTGGCAGCTCCTATCCCGGGAAAATCGGTGATACTTTATACCACACCCTTAGATGACTCTCTTGGAGCCCTGTTAGCCCAAGTCAATGACGAGGGTAAAGAAAATGTACTATAATACTTGAGTCATCGTCTAATACTGATAAGGCTAAGGTATCGACCAATTGAGAAGCATTGTCTTGCATTAATTTTCACCGCTCAAAAACTCAGACATTACATGCTTTCTCATAAGATTACCCTAATTTCAAAAGTTAATTCGTTGCAATATTTGATGACCTAACCAACACTCTCTAGATGTCTAATGAGATGGTCAATGATTTTGTTGCAATTTGATTTAACTTTTTCTCCCCTCTGTGCTACCAAGGGACAAATTTTAGCAGACTTTCTCGTTGCACACCCACTTCCAGTTGGGTCCCATCTTAATGAAGAGTTACCAGATGAGCTGGTGTTACAAATAAAATTCTCCAATGCGCAACACTGGGAGTTGTACTTTGATGGAGTTTTGTCAGCCAAAAAAGACAAAGAATCAGACACAGTTATACTAGGAAAAACAAAAATTGGTTTGGTTTTCATCACAACAGATAAGGGTATGCTGAGGTTTTCATACCACCTCACAAATCCATGTACAAATAAGGAAGCAGAGTATGAAGCCTTATTCACCTGATTGGAATTGGCAATCTCAATAGATATTACAGATATTGTTATCTATGGTGACACACAACTCGTCATCCAACAAGTCGCCGAACAATAGAAGATTTTGAAATCAAGGTTAACAAAATATCATCAGTACAAAATGAAGCCGCTGGAGCAGATTCCAAATGTGACTTTCTGCTAGATTCCTCGAGGAGATAATGCCCATCCTGATGCTCTAGCAAAGCTTGCAAAAGAATTAGCATGTCTCTTGGAGGATTCCATTGACATCAAATTAGAAGGAAGACAAGTTTTGTCTCGAATCGACCTCAACAATTTACACAAGCTCAAAAAAGAGGAAGAAGCAATGATTGCAGTTGTTGATATCAATAAAGATTAGTGTAAGCTATTAATAGAATATTTGTAAATTGAAAAGCTGCCAGAAGAAAAGTCAGCAACACACCACATCACAAGAAGGGCTATGTCATATGCATTAGTGGGTGATGTCCTCTATAGAAGATCATTTGATCAGATGTGGCTATAATGTTTGAGCAGAGTTGAAGCCCAAAATATTGTCAAAGAGGTACATGCCAGATTGTGTGGCGCTCATCATTCCGGGCCAAAGATGAAAGTGAAGATCAATTGAATCAGATATTATTGATCGGCAATGATTTCTGATTGCATGGATATAGTCAGAAAATGTCACCAGTGCCAAGTGCATGGGGCGTCTTGCACCAACCTCAAAATGTGCTACACCCAATAGTTGCCTTGTGGTCATTCAAGTGTTGGGGGCACGGACATAATAGGTCTGATAGACCCTTTGACTTCTAAAGGACACAGATTTATACTTGGTGCTACAGATTACTTTTCCAAATGAGCAAATGCAGTGTCGTTACAAGAGGTTACAACACAACACATGCTTCAGCTCTTCAAAAGCCAAGTTATCTACCATTTTTGAGTTTCGTGCAGAATAATCTCTCACAATGGGATAGCCTTCAAATGCACAAAAATCAACAATTTCATCAAACAACACAGGATAGATTGGAGATACTCTATGATCTACTATACTAGGGCAAATGTCTTGACTGAAGCCTTCAACAAGACACTGGTATAGATTTTGAAGAAGACACTAAATGAAAACAAAAGATATTGGCATAACAGATTGCTAGAAGCTTTGTAGGCCTACCGGACAACGTTAAGGACCCCCACTTAGTGTACACCCTACATGCTCGTGTATGGGTCTGAGGTTGTACTAACGCTAGAGGTCTAGATGTCGTCTCTCAGAGTCTCTGTCACCAATCAAATTACAATAAAAGGGAGTGCAAAACTCAAACTTGAATAATTGGAGAGTTTTGAAGGAAAACAACTAGAAGCACAACAACATTTGGAGCTTTACCAAACAAAGGTTGTACAAGCTCATGACAAATTGGTCCGCCCAAGGACATTCAAAATTGGTGACCTCATTCTTGGTCTGAAAAGACCTATTCTTGCACTGCTCAAGATAGGTGGAAAATTTGAGCCAACTTGGGAAGGACCATTTGTCGTAGAAAAGTCTACATAGGAGGAGTCTACCAGCAAGTGGATTTCCGAGGCAAAAGACCCATGTTGCAGATCAACAGACGATACTTGAAGACATACCATGCAACTTGACACTGCTTAGAATTGCCCTTTTGAAATTTTGATTGTTCTGAGGGCATTTATTTGGCCAAACCTCTCTGACCGGGTCCAAAATTTTGTAATAAAATGAACCTCAATAAAATGAAAATTTTTGAAGCTACATACTTTAATTTCCTTTTTTTCTACCTTAAAAGTTTAATATTTTGCCAAATTAAACTAAGATATATACACATGAATAAATGATTTTCTCACCAACATGAACTAAAATTTTCTCTAAAAAAACACATTATTTTGTTCTTGTTCCTGCTAAATTTCAGCGCACTGATATTTTTTTGTCTTCTGTAGATAAAATGTCAGGACATAAGCTAATTTTTGCTTTTAAAGATGGCAGGAACCTCGCACTTAACGCGGAAAGGGCACCGCAGGGTGGCACCATAGTCTTAGACATGGACTTCAGTCAAGTTGGCATGGACTATGAGTGACTCCTAATTGATGTGGTTATCTGTCAAGAAAATAAAGGGCTACCATCACTGCTATAAATAAACAACAAGGAGAATTCCTCATAGAAGAGGAAGAAAGTAATAGTACAGTAAGATCCGATGGAGAGGACTAGTCTCCTGCCGTTTATGATAACTGGACCAACCAGAGGTCTAGTCACTGCTAATGACAAAAGACTACAAGATGCACCAGTGCGAAGAACTCAACGCAGAAACGCCAACCTCTAAAAACAAAGAGCTTTTCTGTGCGAAGAAAGAAGACACCAACAAGAGTGTTGACCTCATTTTTTTGTTGAGGTCTAGTTTTTCCACTTTCGTAGCCAAGGGTCTAGCCATAGGACTTTCCTGTTGACTATTCATAGAGGGCTAGAAAAGGAACCCTCATCATTAGAAATTTTAAACCCTTCTTTGCTCAGCTTGAAGTCCCACATGTTGGTCTTAACCTCTAGAACTTATTAGGTGGGGTCAATATGGAGGAGCTCAAGGGGAGTCCCCCATAGGATGATCAAACCTTAGGACTAGCTCTGGATGATCTGGTTTTGCTGGGGCTAACTTGCACACACTACACTCTCTCACGTACTCTAAGCCCTAATATCCCTTAAGTTGGCCTCCTACTCATTTTGGAAAGCTTATGTTGATGAACCTATACCCCTGGTCTTTGGATAAGAGGGTTAGAACCAGCACATTGAGCATCCAAAATGAGTCCTCATATGGTTCCTACTAGTTTGATATGGCTTCATGGTTTATTGGCCCATTTTGTCCCAAAACCACCAAATTACCAAAATACCCCAACAACTATAATTTTTGCCAAAAATCCCAATAAGATCCAAAATACCCAAATTTGCCCAAAAATCATCTCAAACTACTCACCACAACCTAAATTGATTAACATCCACTAAAATAACTAAATTCCCAAAATACCCCCAAAATTGCCCAAAATTACCAAAATACCCCTCATGACCTAAAAATTCCAAAAATTCCCAAAAAAGTTCAAATTCATCCCTAATATTTTTAATTTCAACTTTTTTATCATGAGTTTGACCCAATTTGACCAAATTAGTCCAATTTGACCAAAAGACCCAATTTGCCCTTGAAGGCCCAAATGTTTCCAAATTAACCCCAATTTTGGCCCCATTGACAGAATCTTGCCCAATTTCAATTCCAAACCAAAATTCAGCATCCCCAATTTCCTTTTAAACAAAATTGAAGCCCAATTTGATCCAATTGCAAACCTAATTTCATTGAAACCAAAAAGGTCCAATTTTGGCTATATACTTAAATCCACCAAATTAGCCAACCAATTCCACTCAAAATCACTTGAAATCTTGCCAAATCCATCATAAAATAATACTACACCAAACTAAACATTGAATTAGCCCAAATATTATCCCAAATTCAATTTCTTTCTTAAAATCCCAAACCCCACTATACTTAATTCCAAAAGCCTAACTCCAAAGCCCACATGACAATTATTTCCCTTCGTCATCCATTTGATTAAAATCATTCCTAAAGTCCTAAATCCAAAATCAAATCATTCCAATTCAAGAATCATGCCAAAGGCCCCCAAAATTTTTCGTAAATTCAAGAATCCCTCCTCATGAAAGTTGACCAAGCCAAGAACAAGCCATGGAGCCACTCCCAAGCCATATATAAGCCATGAGAGAGCCATGCCACATCATCAAGCTATTATTGGAAAGAGGCTAAAACACTTTCAAATATCCTTAAGATTCTTTTAACTCCTCCCATGAATCACTCTAACTCATGTTTATACAAATCTCCATGGATAGAGACTTCACCATGTTGTTTAAACTGTGCCTCCTGATTTCCCTCAGCACGAAAACCAGCCTTGAGGGGTGAACACAACCCCAAACAATGATTTGACACAAATTGACCCAAAATAACCATTTTCCCATATTATTTCATTCTCATAATTTTACACATATCCAACCCTAATTGACTTCACTAAGACCAAGCACTGACCTCCCTGAGTCAGATGATGACCCCTCCCTGGTCGTGCAGCCACCTTGGTGTCCGGAAAACCCAAAATCAAAAGCTCCACCTATGCCAAAACTCAAAATTGAACCCATCTAAGCTGGATCATCCCAATTGGATTTTTTCACATTGTTGGCATCCACATAAGCAACCTAAAGAACCCACCAATTGCCCCTAGTGGCCTCTCCTTCACCATCTATTTAAACCCCCCTCCATGGACAAAGAATGAGAGCTTGAAATTCCTTGGGGAGACTTTACTAAATTTCTTCCAAAGCTTCCTTAAGACGTCTTGACTTCAACCCAACCATCCATAGCCACAGAAATCCAATGCTCGAGCTCAATTTTGGAGCTCAAATCTAAGGCCGAAATAGAACACCCACCAAACCTCCACCAAATTCAAATTAATTGCACCCACACCATCCCCACAGTGAGATAGGAAGATCCCCCATAGAAGCCTCATCACCAGAGTACCCTAAGGTGGACTGTGATCGGACCCCTAATTTGGCCTTGGTTGAAATCATATCTTGACAATTCACTATGGCTTGAGGCTCCATCCCTAGGGTCTTGAGACCCCACGAAGCTTCCACAAGCATCGAATCCAAGCTTCCCATCTTGAACCAATGTATTGAAAGTTAACCTTAAATCGAGCTTCATTTGATTCTCCATGTATACAAAGTAGATTTAAGGGGGTCAATTGACTGTATGGATATGTTCTTCTAGTCAAGACGAGTCTATAAGAACAAACCTCACTTGATTTGGTTCAGTATTGAGTGAGATATTAAGCCTAGAAGATGGACAGTTTGCAACCTTGACTCATTGAGGACGATGACCACGCACCGTCTGATCTTCCGTGTATTGTGTGGATGGTCCTAATCGTGCCGAACAGAGCCACAGTTTGAAAAGGGGGAGCTGACGCAGACGACGACACCCAATTCCACGTCAACACGCGTCTCTTCAATGCGTACGAGGCTGACACAGACAAGTAGATAAATAAAATCTTTTCTTATTTATTTAAATGCCCATAACTTCAAAAATCTATAACTTTGTGTAGAAAAATCATAAACAAAAAATAAAAGTACCCTCTTGCTTAGTGAATATAGAAGAACAATGTAAAAATATTTTCATGTCCATTTGATGAATATTCTATTTTTAATTAACTAAATGTTGTTTTCCTTATTTTTATTCTTCATTAGCATAGACATTTCACCATGCCTTGATCTTTGGGGCTTTGATTCTATATGTTATGGGGATTCTCTTTCTAATTTTTTTTAAGGTAGGGGAGACCTCTAGGCATGGATACCTAATTTTTAAGTATATAGCCTCTGTTTTGATATAAAAGTTATAATAATTAAAATACTCATCAGAAAGGTACAAAATTTATTTTGTTAGGTTCACTGTGGTTAGAGAACCCCAGGAAATATATAAACTTTGTTTAACCCATTAAAAATGTCCCTAATTGTCACCAACACAAAAAATGAAGAGAAACATAATTTGGAATAAATATAAAGGTAAATGGAGCAAAAATTATTCTCCACTGTAGTTTAATGTTAAAGGAGCTTCCCATAAAAATTTCAAGTTAATTGGAATTAATTTGATCAACAAATAAATTAATTAAGTGAAATCATATTTTTGACATTAATATAATTATAATAATTAAAATATATTTTAAAAAATCACCAAATTGGTTTTGAGAGCTCCTTATGATCAGAGGAACTTAAGAAAGATAAAATTGGAATTAAAATAAATACTTCATTTTTAAGCTATTTTTAAGCATTTAAATTAATTAAAATTAATTAAAATCATAAAAATCACAAAATTATAAAAATATAATAAAGTGACATTTGACTTGCTGATCATCTAGAACCAATTAAAATAATTTTCCCAATTTTCTAAATTAAGATATTAATTTTTAAAGGCTTAAATAAAGAATTTTCTTTAATTTCTCACTAAAATTATATAATAATTAAAATATAAATAAAAAAATTATGAAACTTATTTCTTTGGGTTCCCCGGACTTAGAGAGATTTAATGAAAATATAAAACCTAATTTTCAATTTAAATATTATTTTATATGTGATCAATACTCAAAATAAACGAATAATTTTAATAATTAAGTTAAAGCTCTAAAAAATCATGAAAATTGGTCCAAGTGGTCCTCTAACCTAGGTGAACCTCCAATAATTTTCTTAAGGATAGAAGTTTTATTTTGGTTAAGTTATCAAATTTTCATTGAAAATCCCTATTTTTGCATTAAAAATAATTATAAAATTAAATAAATTCAGAAAAATCACAATTTCTCCTCTAATGTTTTAATTAACCCATGAGTGAGGTAACATAAAATTTTCAAGTCATTTGTGTCATATTTAATGAATTATAGGGTATTAAGGCCTTAGGGGCAAAATTATAATTTTGAAATTTAAAGCTTAATTAATATTTAGGCCTATTTGAGAGGGTAAATGGGCAATAAATTAACCTAATGGACATGTCCTGATGATTGAAACATAAAAGGGATAAGTGGGAGTAACCAATATCATTTTGATCTTATAAAATATAAATGTGTAATTTTCCTAAATTAATGAAATTTAAAAGAAAATTTAAATAGGAAGATATTATGGTGAGGGGTTTGATTTTAGAAGATCATAACTCACTGATTCCAAACCCCCAACTGATGGTTTTGAGATGATTTATAATTCATTATAAGGATTAAGAATATAAATATTGAATTCCCTTTTTTCTTAAAATTACAAATCTACCTATTAAATCTTAAGGGTTTAGTAGTGAACTAGACTTAATCAAAATGTTGTCTAATGAGGTTTACAAAACAACTTATAATTAATTAAAAACCTTTCAAAACACTACAAGTCCATCTCTAAAATCAAATTAATTAAATTCCATAATTATGTCAAGTTGCCCGTAAGGGTCTTTACCCATATAATTCATAAGTGAGACATCAAGTGATAATTAACCTACTTAAGAGATAATTAAAATATCATAGTTCACTGAGCATAAGGGTATTACTAGATGAACTATGTAGTAAACATAATAAGGCCAAAATGAACTCTAGATAAATTTAGGGAATATGAAATGACTAGGATATTACCCGAGACTTCTTCATAATCATTTGGAAATCTTAAAGGACATGTGAACTTATTATGATTTTCTTAACAGAATCATCCTCAAAATTTAGAACCACCAAGATATGACATAGGATTTGGTAGGCACACTTTAAGTTTTTACTTCCTATTTTTTCCATAAGCATGCTTTAATTCTTGTAAAATTATACATATATATGTTTTGCAAAGTACTAAAGTTTTAGGTAGAGGAATGAGAAGGCTCGTTGGGTATGCTGTTAAATTAATGCATTTACATTTTTGTACCTTTTTCATTTGAAATATGCATGCTAAACAGCGATGTCACCCTGCATGAAAATTGAAACCTTTAGGATAGCCACAAAACTGAAACTAAAACCGAAACTAAAACCAAAACTAAAATCAATCAAGATAAAAATTCACCACCATAATATTCAAAATATAAGACAACTCAAAATTTAATCACAAACATCACAAAATAATAATTGCAACTATATTAAGACGTCTCTATCGGATAATCGAGAATCCCTCAAAGGACGTAACCTATTGCTGCTAACGAGATTTCCCACGGTCTAAATGAAATTATGGAACTCATTAAGTTGAGTTTAGTAAATTCATTTGGACTAAGTGAATCCAATAAAAAATAGTGATACCGGAATGAGGGAATTGTATGATCCTAATCGGTGTCTTTGTAATCAACTTTAATATACCCCATAATATTTAAAGAACCATAACTATAGAGAAAATTGAATTGACACCATAACTTGACACATTAGAAAACCTAAACTTGCTATGACGAGGAGCTTGGAGCTAGCATTGTGGGCAACATGGCCATCTTCAATAGCAAGAGGATCTACAACAGATTATCTTTCCTTAGAATTAAACAAAAAATTATAAGATTTCGAGGTTATTAGCTTATGTAACATAAATCCTCAACTTATCTTTAGACCTTTGTATAACGCTGCTCTACAATATAAGCTCTAATTAGTCTTAGAATTCCGAGGTTGTAATTTTTTACGACCTAAATTCTCATTTCTTCCAGGTTATTTGTCTAAACGTTTCACACGGATATAAGCCCTAATTAATAAAATTGGCAGGATGAAACATTTAATAATTCTAATCTCCAAAATTGAAGCCAAATAGTAGGATAGTTTGGGAAGTCACTGAGGTTCTCCTCAGGATCTGTGACATCTCCTAGTTATTCTCTTTTCACACCTCTTTGTCTGATCTCATTGAAAAATCCTAATCATTTGACCTCTTTGAAGATAATATCCCCTGATTTTTATCCAGAGTTTTCTTACGTGACTTTGGTTATCTAGAATGTCATTAATTATAGGGACTTGCCCTTATAGGAAGCAATTACGAACCCAACTTAATATAAACCGTATTTAATTCTTCATATTAAATAGGGAAACTTGTCGGCTTATAAAAAAATAGTTCTCGCAGACGAAACAAATGTTATATATTTCTCAGTTTATTTGATCGAGCCTCACCCTCAACTCTTGTGTTTATCTCTCGGGATAGATACAAAGTTTGAGGTGTAGTGCTCTTTCATTTAAACTATGAAAGATATGGGGTTGGTTTGATTTCATATATATATAAATTAAAGGTCCTTCCAAAGAGGGCGACGAGATTTCAATTCCAGCGACCGACAACTTCTAACAGGAAACTCCTTAACCAAAACAGTGTCGATAAGGAGGTAGAAAATTTACTTACCCCTATTTTAGAGAGGAAAATCTACGATCTAGATATGAGAGATACTTCCACCAGCTTGCCTGTCACAGAGGATGACTCCGAGTTTGCTACAGAGCCTTAGAAACCAGGAGTTTCTGATGATCTTTGTGCGGGTTGCTCCACATGCAACGCTAAAATTCCCACACGTACACCAGCTATAGGGAAATTTGTGGAATGCCCAAACTATAATTTTCTCCACCTAGAATGCTACTGTACTTTAGAGGAATACACGTCCATCTATGACAGGTTTAAGGTCACCGATCACCCAATGGGGGAGTCAGTTATCCCGCTGGGTACAAAGACAACACCAGCCTAAATTCTTGCCGATATTGAGATGAGGGAGCATCCTCGAAAGTCACTGATCATCGCCATGATAAAATAATACAAAATGAGTAAAGGGAACAAAAGGGAATTTGATTTCTATGAAGAAGTTCAAGGAAGGTTTGTTAATATACTGGAAGACTTGGAACTATATATTAGAGCCTTCTCCAAAAGTGATGATAGAAGTATTCTCGACTACATATTTGATTTAAGAGATAGGGGTCGAGCAGACCTTCTGATGGAAAGAACCTATTCTGAACCATAGAAATGGATGCATGGAAAAGACAAAATTACAATACAATATGGTCGCTGTTACAACTTCACCCAGGACAGACAAAGAAATCTTTGGGGATTTGAGATACGATGAGGTGGACCTGCTACCTCCCATGATAAAATGGTTGATCAAGAGAATGATCCAATGGAGCATTCTTTTAGCCAACTATATTACCAATAGTTGTATCATCAATATATATGATGAAGGTGATTGCATTCCCCCATAAGTAGACCATCATGATTTTGTGAGACTTTTTTGCACGGTCTCCTTCATGAGCACAAGCAACATTGTATTCGAAAAAGAAATAGAAGTCATTGGCTTTGGGGAGTTTAAAGGATCTATGGATATTTTGCTACCAATGGGTTCAGTTCTGGCTCTTAAAGAAAATGGAGCAGACATCGTTAAACATTGCACTCTAGGGGTACGACACCGTAGGGTGTATGTAACTTTCTGAAGAATAGATGAAAGCAAAATGCCATATGGATTCCAACCAGATCCAGAGTTGGAAGAACTACTGCCTTATGAGCTATGAGAGGGTTGCACCTCTAAGCACATGTAAAGGAAACTTTTGTCCTTGAGCATGGCTTAGTAGGTAAGCTCGATCGAGATCTCACCCCACCGAAGATGGACATTCAGGAGATACCTTTTATACCACGTTTTGACAAAACAATTATGATGATATATGTACCAGACATGCCTAGCTTTTGATATGTACCCAACATGAGATATTTTTTGATGTACTTTGATGCATTGAACATATTGTACCTTTTAAGGCTTTGTCCTGTACTCAATCTGAAACACTTGTTGAAGCAGATTAATGAAATCTCTTTCAAAATTTTGTTTTTTGTTCAATTGCCCTTTTTTGTGATGGATAAAATGCCATAGAACCATACATTGGTTATAAACTACATAGAACAAAGAATAAAACAACAAAAAATTAATAATAAAATTCAAATAAAAGACTCTTTTTAAAATAAATCAACCAACGAAAACTAAATTTTGGAAAATATATTTTGAAAATTAAACGTGATAAAAATAACAAGAAAAGAAAATAAATCTGTTGAGTTGTTTGTATTGGTTTTGAAGTCTCTTACTCTTTGCTCGCGCGGCACGATCGTCCCTGTCTACACTAAATCTCATAAAATTTCACATATCTTCCTCATCAATGTCAGCATTATCACATGACACATATCTATGGGTTCAACACCACAAACTCTTTGTAAATTTAAATTATCAATTTGGAATCAATCTCTAACTTTTGATTCCCTCCTTTCAAGGTTGGTCCCTAACTTCAGATCTTCTTGTTGAGATTGATCCCTAATTTTCAATTCTCATTTTGGAATCAGTTCCTAAATTCTGATTCACACTTTTCGAGTTCGATCCCTAACTTTTGATCCTTATTCTGAGATTTATCCTTAAATTTCATTTCTCATTTTGGAATGAGTCCATAACTTCTGATTCCTTCTTTTCAAGGTTGGTCCCTAACTTCTAATCCTCTTTTTGAGATTGATCCTTAAATTTCAATTCTAATTTTGGAATCAATCCCTAAATTCTAATCCCTCTTTTCAAAGTCCATTCCTAACTTTTGATCCACTTTTTCAAATTAATCCCTAAATTTCAATTCTCATTTTGGAATCAGTCCCTAACTTATGATTCGCTCTTTTCTAGGTCGGTCCCTAACTTCTGATCATCTTTTTTAGATTGATCCTTAAATTTCAATTCTCATTTTGAAATCAATCCCTAAATTCTAATTCCCTTATTTTGAGTTCAATACCTAAATTCTAACTCNGGTCCCTAACTTATGATCCTCTTTTTGAGATTAATCCCTAAATTTCAATTCTCATTTTGAAATCAGTCCCTAACTTCTAATTCCCTCTTTTCGAGGTCGGTCCCTAACTTCTGATCCTCTTTTTGAGATTGATCCTGAAATTTCAATTCTCATTTTAGAATCAGCCCTAAATTCTGATTCCCTCTTTTCGAGGTTGGTTCCTAACTTTCGATCCTCTTTTTGAGATTGATCCCTATATCATGTTGGAATCAGTCCCTAAATTCTGATTCCCTCTTTTCGAGGTCGGTGTCTAACTTCTGATCCTCTTTTTGAGATTGATCCCTAAATTTCAATTCTCATTTTTGAATCAGTTCCTAACTTATGATTCCCTCCTTTTGTGGTTGGCCTCTAACTCCCAATCCTCTTTTTGAGATTGATTCTTAAATTTCAATTCTCTTTTTGGAATCAGTCCTTAAATTTGGATTCCCTCCTTCATGTTCAATACCTAAATTTTGATTCTCTTTCTGAGATTGATCCCTAAATTTAATTCTCATTTTAGAATCAGTCCCTAAATTTTGATTCCCTCATTTCGAGTTTAGTACCTAAATTCTGACTCTCTTTCTGAGATTAATACTTAAATTTCAATTCTCATTTTGGAATCAGTCCCTAAACTTTGATTCCCTCCTTGCAAGTTCGGTACCTAAATTTTGATCCTCTTTTTGAGATTGATACCTAAATTTCAATCCTCTTTTCAGGATTAATACCTAAATTCATATCTTTCGGGATTAGTACCTAAAATCTGACTCCCTCCATTTATAGTCGGTACCTAAATTTTGATTCTCTTTTTGAGATTGATTCCTAATTTAAAATATTATTTAGGGATGAGTACCTAAATTTTGATTCCTATCTTTCGAGGTCGGTACCTAACTTTCAACACTCTTTTCTTGGATTGATACCTAAATTTCAATTCACATCTTGGGGTCAGCACCTACATAATATTCCCATCCTTTGCAAACACATGAAACTTGATAATTTGAAACCCACTCTTCTATCCCCAATGAGATTTTCTACTCCTTGATTTCGATCAAATATTCACCTGCTATATTCCCCAACGGAAATAGTTAGCACTAAAATTTACACTCCATTCTAGGTTTGCTGACTTAGGAGTCTGTGTTGGTTTTGCTGGTCTCGTCGGTCAACGCCAATACGTGTGGAGTGCTTTGCCCAACACACCACACATATGGGGGTCCATTTGTTGACCTCACTTTTGGTTGAGTTTTAGTTTTCCCTCTTCAGATGCACAAGGTCTAGCTATAGGACTTTCCTGTTTACTATTCTTAGAAAACTAGAAAAGGAACATTCACCATTAGAAATTCTAAACTCTTCCTTCCTCAACTTGAAGTTTCATATATTGGTCATAATCTCTAGTACTTTGTAGGTGGGGTTAGTATGAAGAATCTCAAGGAGAGTCCCCATAGGACTTTTTGACCTTAGGGTTGACCCTGGGTGTTGGTCTGGAGCTAGCTCACTATACTCACTATCACTTATATCCACTCACAACCCTAAACACTAACTTGTTAACTTTGATCCCTTGATCTTTGGGAGACTCATGTAGATGATCCCCTAAACCTACTAGCCCTAGGCTAGAGTTTAGCTAAGACCAGTACATAGAGGATCCAAATAGGGATTTCATTGGTCTATAGCTCATGTAGGGTGGTTGGCACCCCAATTCTACCAAAGTTTCCAATTTGACCTTTTTCCCCCCAAACCTACCCAAATTACCTTAACACCCCAAAATCTCAAATTTGGCTAAAAAATCACAATTTCACCCAAAATACCCATATTTTTCCAAAAGTCATTTTAAACCATTTCAAAATACCCAAATTGCCCAAATCCACCAAAAAATTCAAAGATTACCAAAATACCCAAAAAATTGCCAATATTACAAAAATACCTTTGGCACCCCAAAACTTTCCAAAACCTCCAAAATCACTTCAAATGTTTCCAAAACCTATTTGAACCCTTAAATTGTACCTAATTTGGCCAAATTGACCATTTTGACCAAAACCCCCAAATTGTCTTTGAAGACCCAATTTCCCCAAATTCATCCCAAATGTCCATCAATTTGGCCCCAATCCTACCCAATTTCAAATCTAAATTCAAATTAACCTTTAATATGACTAATAAAAATAAAATCAAAGTCTAATTAGACCATGCTTTGAGCTCAATTTTGATCCAAATAAAAACCCCCAGATTTAGCCCTATGACTTAATCTCACCTAATTGAACCCTATAACCTACTCAATTTGCCCCAATTTGAATCCTAAGCTCTTCATAACAATCCTACACATCAAATTAGACCTTCAATTTGCCTTGGAAAAGCCTCAACTTCACTTAATTTTAACCTAAGTCTAAAAAACCCCAGATTTTCCCCAAATTGACTATGTCTCCAAATTACACCAAATTGAATGACCTAACCCAAAAATTGACACCTAACTTGTGTTGAAAACTCTTCATGACATTCCTATAGACAATTTTAAACCATCAATTTGGACTTAGCACAACCGTAGCCCAACCTAGACCCAAGTCTAACCCAACATGCCCAAATTGACCAACATCCCAAAGTTCTTCAAATTGAGCTTTCAATTAACCTTAAAATTACTTCAATCCTTCAACAAAAATCTTCATGACATTCATCTACATAATTTTGATCAATAAATTGAGCTCAAAGTTCCATCTAGTGTAACCTAAACCCAAAGTTTATCCTTTTTCACCCAAATTGGATCCATGCATCAAAATTGACTTAGCCATCCTAAAGTCTCCAATTAAGGTCTCGATAGCCACTAAGCACACTTTATTGACCAGGCTAAACCCTCTAAATCCACCCAAGTAAGATATGGACCAATGGGTCCCTAAATTATGGTATCATATCCCATTTTTGGGCCTTAACCAAATATCTCTTCCATCATTACTTACCATTGGGAGTAAATTATAATTAAGCCTCCCCCTGGCTCACCTGACCTTCTCGCCACCACCCCTGGCCCTGCCAGCTAGAAAACACCAAAGCCGAGACCCCAAGCTCAAATTCAAACCCAATTTTAGCCCTGGAGGCTAGCTCATCCCAATAGCTTTTTAGAGCTCCTCATCCCTCCTCTTAAGCACCATTTTACACCCATTAATTAGCCTTGAGCTCCCCCCTAAGCTCCTTTATTTAATCAGCCCCTCCATGGCCAAAAAGAGGAGAGTGCCAAAATCGTTGGGGAATCTCTGTCAAATTTCTTTCAGACACTCTCCATGAACTTCTAAGCTCATTGCCACCATTTCCCCCCATTGATCCCCACTGTGAAAGCCCAATTTCGAGCTCAAACTTTCAGCTCAATCCAGAAAATCTATCCATAGTCCACCAAACTCAAATAAACTTTTCACGCACCGTACTTAGAGTAAGAAGAGTTGATTTCCCATCAAACCCCCCTCTGAAATAACCTCTAAGGTAGCTCTAGACCAATGCCTGAAATCTACCATGATCGATAAACATACCTAGACAATTCACCAAGACTTGAGACTTCATCCAGATGTTTGTTGGGTCTAATCAAAGCTACCAAAACCATCTAATTGATGCTTTCTCTCTCAAATAAAGGTATTGAACCTCAATCATAATACGAACTTATTTTGATTATCTATTTGTAATTGCTTGATTTCGTACTTGATTAACCATATAGATGTCTTCGTCTTGAGTTGATGAAGGTTTAGAAACAAACCCCATGCAATTTGATTGAGTCTAGCTCGAGATCTTAAAGTTTTAGTGTGAACAAATTACGAGTTAAGTCACTTGAGGACGATAATGGAGAGTCGTTTGATCGCACATGTATCCAACTAACGGAGAAAATCAAGCCGGACAAGCGGATGGTGCGTGAATTGTGGGCACATGACAACTAAAGTGGATGGCTGCATCGAATGAGAGTGTGTCATGTGTGAGTTCTGAGCCGCCGTAGGATGAGTTGGCGGTGTGCTGGATAAATAGAAAAATAGGGATTTTTGAATTAATTTAAACGTCTAAACTTTAAAAATTCATATCTTTCTCTAAAAAAATTATAAAAATAAAAGAAAAATACCTCCTTTCTCAGTGAACAAAAGAGAATAATGTGGACTAAAAATAAAAATCATTCTCTTACTCTCTAATTTTTAATGAATTAAATACCCTATGTGGTTTTTTAATTCTCCATGACTAAACATTGCTCACCATGGCTTAAACTTTTGAGGATTTTTTCTTCATCACATCGGTTATGTCTTCTAATTTTTCCAAGTTCAGAGAATATTCCTATGCTCAGATTTTTTCTTCATCACATCGGTTATGTCTTCTAATTTTACCAAGTTCAGAGAATATTCCTATGCTCGTGTCCCTAATTTTCAAGTTAAAGTGACCTTTTTTGCTTATTTTAATTAGATAAATCAAAATATTTGTTGACCTCAATTTTTGTGAGGTTTAATTTCCTCTCAGGATTTAAAGTTAACCCTTAGGATTCTTCCTTTGACTATCTTAGACCCTTAGAAATGGAACCCACCTCATTTTAGAAATCCAAACTACCTCTTTACTCCTTTGAAGTTCCACATGCGGTTCTTGACCTCTAGCACGTAGGAGGTTGAAACTAACATGAGGGAACTCAAAAGGTGTTCCTATAGGATCATTAAGCCTTAGGGTGGCCTTTTTTCACAATTTGCACCGTCACGCGCACAAACATTGCGATTCATTCAGTCGACACATTCGATCACCACAATTCACACTACTTGCGCCATTATTTGTCGAGAACTTGAATAAATTTTTAGACGATCGATCGCAGGTCAAAATTTTATAAAATTTGAATTTTAAAGTGTTTTGACCCGATTGTCGACGACGTCGTCCGAGCGACCCCGGATGACAAAACAGACGGCATCGGTATGTTCGAAATGTCAATTTTAGCTAAGAGAGACACCCATTTTGCTAGGGCATCGCACACGAACAAATTACACGAAATTTGACATTTTTTGAATAATTTTTTTTTAAAATCACTAAATCTCCTTCCTCTTCCACTCCACGCCTCACGCACGCCTCCCTCTATCTCGTTTGGGATTTCCTCCCGATGGCCAAAGTCCTCCCCGTACTTCTCCTCTCCCCATGTCCCTGCTGTAACCGCCTCCCTGTCTCCCCTTTCTTGCGTGAGAAGCAAGGAGGAGATCTCCTCCACACCTCCTTCTCCTCCATGGCAGCAAAGATTACTCTTTTTTTTAATTTTTTTTTTGGTATTTTTATTGCTGCCACAAATCTTTCTCCCTATGTTTTCTCATCATAGTCTAGGGATTAGGCTTGGAGGTAAGTTTTTTTTATGTGTAGGGGTGATGATTCTTCTTTGGGCTGATTCTCTTCTTCCCTCTCTTCATTTTTGGCTATAAAAAAAGCACTAATTTTCTTCTTGAGGGCTGGCCGAAATTTACAAGGGGGAGGTGCTTTTGGATCTTCTTGTTTGCACCAAATCGTTACTGGTTTGCTCTTTACTTCGATGGAATTTTTGTTTCATGCTTAAAAGGTCTAAAAAGTGGTGGTTTCATGTGATATTTTGAAGTTTCTTNCTTCCTCCTCATTTGGCTATAAAAACAGCTCTAATCTTCCTCCCTATGTGCTGGCCGAAATTTACAAGGGGGAGGTGCTGCCGGATTTTCATTTGCATCTTCTTGTTTGCACCAAATCATTACTGGTTTGCTCTTTACTTTGATGGAATTTTTGTTTCATGCTTAAAAGGTCTAAAAAGTGGTGGTTTCATGTGATATTTTGAAGTTTCTTGTTCTTTTTTTTTCTTTACTTGGTCGAAAACAGATGTTTGGATGCTTAGAAGGTTGGGAGTTCTATTTGAATTTTTTGAAGTTTTCTTGCCCTTTCTTTGCTTGACCAAAAATTCATATTTTGGTATTTTGGAGCCTTCTTGCTCCTTGGTTGGCCAAAAATGTATGCTTAGGGGCTTGATAGTTGGTTTGTTCTATGTGAAATTTTTGTAGCCTTTTGTTCCTCATTTGGTTGGCCCAAATCCATGCTTCAGACGTTTAAGATTTTCATTGTTGCATATGAAGTTTAGGTGCTTTTTCCTGCACCTTCTAGTTGGCTAAACTCATGGCTTGGAGGCCACTTTTACATGTAAATGCTTGGAACTTAGACTTGGCTTTAAAACCATTTTTACGTGAAAGAGAGTTGGAAGTTTAGGCTTGGCTAGGGAGCCACATTCACATGCTACAAAATCTAAAATTTATGTAGCCTTTGAGCTTGCTTTGTACATGTGTGTGGCTTGAATCCTCATTCACATGCTAAAATTTGGAACTTTGGTTTGCATTTTGAAGCCTCTTTCACATTTTAAAGTTAGCAACTTTAGTTTATATCTTAAAGTCGTTCTCTCATGGCTTAAGGTTGGAAGTTGTAGGTGGTATGTTGTACTTCCTTTCTCTATGCTTTTAAGCTTCCAATACATAATATCTGAAAAGGATGGCTTTCTTACTTTATCTTGTCTAGGATACTTTGAACTTGTGGCTTCACCTTTTTGAAGCATGGGAGATTTGGATTATCATATGCAATTTACGGTTTTGAAACTTGTCACTTTTGAAGCACTCATGAATGAGGCCATGCAAGCTTGTTTTTCACTCATTTCATTAAGGCTTCATATATATAACATCAAGGCTTCAATTTAGCACATTTTCCATCTCACTCCATGCTTTGACATTGTTTGAAAGTGGCTAGTTCATATGGAAATGTTTTGATGAACTTATGTGCAATTTTCGGATTTGGAAATAGACATGGTTGAAACACTCATGAATGAGGTCATATATGCTTGTTTTTTATATATTTCACTAAGCTTTCATATACATAACACCTAAGCACACCCTCCAACTCTTTTCATGCACAAAAGAGGTTTTTATCAATCTATACTTGCAAAAAAAATGAAGAATTTACACTTGTGAACATTGGATGAGTTTACAACATTCCTATACTTGCCAAAATGCAAAATCTGCACTTGTACAATCATGTGGAGTTAGTTTGGATCATTTATGTGCTTGCTCAAATGCAAAATCTGCACTTGTACAGCTTTGCGGAGCTGATCTAGATCACTCCTATGCAAGCTCAAATGAAAAATCTACAATTGTATGACTATGAGGGGTTAGTTTTGATCGTTTATATGCTTGCTTAAATACAAAACCTGCACCTATATGTTTATTTTGAATTGTTAGGGAATGGTCTTATACTTTCCAAATGTGAAAATTTGCATTGGTAGCCATTACATATGTTGGTTTAAATTGTGTTCTTGCTGCCTTCATTTAACGTCCATTCTGGAGAGTACTATTTATGTTGTTAGCCATTACATTGTTTCCAAATGTGTAACACTGGATGTTGTCATTCATATGCTTGTGTACTTTTTTAGTTGTGTAAATTGCAGGTGTGAAAAATCCATTTTATGCCGTTATGCTACCCGATTTTTCTTGATTAGGTTCACCCCCCCTTTTTTTCACTTACCTGGGCATGTTGCTTCTTTGTTCCTTTTTTTTTTTACTTTGGCTTTCTCATATATATATATATATATCGACTTCTCATTATTATTTTAACTTCATCGCTCCACCACTACACTTCACCACTTCACCCACTCCACATCCTACACTATATCAGATACTACATCACTTCACATCCCTGCACCACGTCAGGAGAGGCTTAACTGCTTTGACATGTATTCAGATTTTCTTTGATATTGAGAAACAACCCACCTCCTTTCCGGAATTCTGTTAGGTGGATTGTCTTCTCCTCTCTCTCCTCCTTGTTCCCTCGTCCCTTGTTTCTCCTTGTTTCTTAGTCTAAATCCCGCATTCGTGTAGGATGCGTGAGTGTGCATGTATAGAACTCTTGCTATATGTGGGGCCATCAAGCAAGGCTGTAAGTGGAGTGTGTGAGATTACAGACGGTGATAAAATTGCATTATAGAGAATCAGGTCCCTTAGAATAGAATCTCCCAACTCAAAGATCCTAGAGAGGGTAGAGTAGGGAATTTTTATAGATACTATTCGCCCAGCCTTGGGGTTTCTACCGCCGGCAATCTAAAGTTGCTAGCAGTCCTAGTTCAACTAGAATATTCAACTTGTGGATCGAATTATTTATTTTTAGAAAAAAATATATAAAAAATATATATAAATACATTTGAAAAATACAAAATCAACTCCATTATAAAACAACCTACTTATCTATGACTTTTACTTGCATGCAGATCCAAACTGAAATGTATGAAAAATTCTCTGGTTGGCTACTCGAGTCGGATTAGGGCTGCCTTCTGCAGAAAGTCGGTCTAGTAGTCAGTACTTAAGGTTGTGGTCTACAGCACAGCTATGAGTCCTCCTCACCACCAAGCTTACGGTCTTCTTGAACTTGTAGTCCATTCTGGTGTTTCCTTCATTTTGGTCCTTTCTTTCAGATTTTCTACAAGTTTACTTCTATGATTTTATTTGGATTTTCTACGAACTTTGTTTTGTTTTAGATTTATTATGAAATGTTCTTTTTCAACTTTTTCTGTCTTTTTTATTCTTTTATTTCATTTCTTCTACACACATTACACTCACCCACACACGTGCCCAGTGTATTTTGCTTATTCTATCTTTCAGTGTATATTCTTCTGTAGGTTGTACAGTTTTCACATCACCACTGCATGATTTCATTGCACATTGACATGCTTTTCTTTTACACTCTCCCCTAGATTAGGATGCCAGTAGTAGCTCTTAGGTGGTACCCACGATAAATTGGTGACCTCACCTTTTACATTACTTCAACCTTAAACAACTTGAATACTGAATTTGACGCTGCAATGACGAGGAACTTGGAGCAAATGCGGTGGGCAGCAAGACCATCTTCAACAGCAAAACATGTCTACATCAACAAAACTTTTCCTTAGAATTAAACAACAAGCCATAGGATTTTGAGGTAGCCTGTTTAGTGCGACATAAACCATCAGTTTATCTTTTAGGCCTTTGCATAACCAAACTGTGCAATTTAAGCCCTAACTCGTTCTAGGTTTTGAGGTTGTCATCAATTTGACATAAATCCTCATATCTTCCAGGCGACTTGTGTGACCGTGTCACGCAAATATAAGCCCTAATTAAATAAAATTGGCATGATGAAACACTTGAATAATTTCTTCTTGAAACTGAAGCCAAACCATATGATAAACTGAGAAGTCACCGAGGTTCGCCTCTAGATCTATGACCTCCCCTAGCTCTCTCTCGTTTGGATTCCTCAAGAATGTTATGAATTTGAGTCTTTCCTATTTGACACTCTTTGGTCCGATTTCGTTGAAAAGTCCTATCATTTTGACCTCTTTGAAGATAGTATTCCCTGATTTTTATTGAGAGTTTTCTTGAGTGACTTCGGTCATTTAAGATGTAATTAACAATAAGAACCCAACCTTATAGGGAGCTTTTCTGAACCCAACCTAAAATAAACCTTATTTAATTCTTTGTGTTAAATGGAGGAACTTGTCGACAAATAAAATAATTTTCGCTGGCTAAACGAATGTCATATATTTCTTAGTTTATTTGATCGAGTCTCATTCTCAAGTCTTGTGTTTATCCATTGGGATAGATACAAGATTTGAGGTATAGTGCTCTTTCATTTAAACTGTGAAAAATATGAGGTCAGTTTGATTTCATATTTTTCTTAGAACTTACATATATGTAAATTAAACGTCTTTCTGAAGCGGGCGACGGGATTTCGATTCTGGCGACCGACAGCTTCTTACGGGCAACTCCAACAACTCTTTAGTGTCGATCATATCACCTGGAAAATTATGAGAATAATTTTAGTAGGTTTCCTATGGTCAGAGAAGTCTAGGAAAAATACTGTGATGTTTTGAATCATCTTGTACATTCCTATTTGTAATTAAATGCATAAAAATTATATTAATTTATGTAAATTAAGTACTTACAAAAAATTGACAAAATCACTTTCCCTCTTTCCATAAAAATCATGTTTACTCATAACAAAAAATTAAAAATTATTTGACTAAGTTTAAGAACCAAAGTTGATTTTCAAAGAAAACTTGTATTTTGGCACAAAAGTATTATAATAAATTAAATACAGTTGGGAAAATTATGAAAAGTGATTTTCTGAGTTCCTTGTGATTAAGGGCACTTAGGAAAAATAAAAGTTATTTTGGTAAAATACTTGATTTGTTAGCCTTCTTTTAAATTTAAAATAATTAAAATAATTAAAAATCCCAAAAAAACTAAAATACTTCAAAATGTGCCAATTTGCTACCTTATCACTTGATACCCATTGAAATATTTTTTCTAATTTTCCATGAATTAAAAATGATTTTTAAAGACTTAATAGTGAATTTTCCTTTTTCTCCCATTAAAATAATTATAATAAATTAATTCAAAAGGACATGAAATTTTGCATAAATATTTCTCTGACCTAAGAAAACCTTTAATCAATTTCTCATAAATAAAATCTTCATTTTTAGAAGTTAAACAAATCAACTTTTGAAAATCCTATTTTTTAAATTTAAATAATTATCTAAATTAAATTAAAATATTGAGAGGTCCACATGTTCTCCTCTAACATTATAATTACCTCATGGATATGCACTTTAAACCCTCAAAGTCATTTGAGTTGTGTTTAATGAGTTATGAGGTGAATTGCCCCAAGGGCAGAGTGGTAATTTTAGATTTTGGTGCCTTAATTAAAATTTAGCATTAACCAAGGTAAAATGAGTAATTTTGATCTTAATAAATATGTTTGGATGATTGAAATACAATGGGATTGAAAGATAGAAACCCACTCACAATCTTTACACAATGTCAACAAAATTATAAATTTCATAATCATCGTGACTTGGAAGTCAACTAAAATTAGACGATTTTTAAGTGATGAGATTAAGTCAGGAAGATAGAAACTCACTTTTCTTAAGCCCAAAGTTGAGGATGGTTTGACCATTTAATAAGAATACGAGTCATTTAAATAAAAATTTTGATAGTTACCATTTTAACTATCATGATTTTTAAGGGCTTATTACTGACATATGCACAACATCTAAACTCAATTGATTGGATTTAGAGGATAACATAATTGGTGATTAATATTTTTAAACACTACAAATTTGACCTTAATTCTGGGCATCACAAACTTAAATAACCTAGACTTGCATTAGGGGCACTCACTCTCATAACTTTTAAATGAAACATCAATTGACTAATTGAGTATCCTATCCTTAGGATAATTAAATTGTCAAGTTTCACTGAGCAATGGGGTAGCCACACTCTAAACTCGAATGGTTAATGAAATAATATAATAAGTTCTGAAATGAACTCAAAATAATTCAAGAGATCTTTAAAATAGTTCAAGGTCATACCCCGAGCACTTTGAAATCTTTTAGATATTTTGAAAGACAAATTGAACGTGTCGTATTTTGTTTTAAAAGTATCCACTAGGATCTTCCAAAACTCAATAAACTCATAAACAGGGTTTGGTAACTAAAGATTCATTTACTCTTGCAATTTAAGTTCCTTACAATATTATATACACGCCTTGCAAGTACTGCCCTTTCAAGTGGTGGAATGAGAAGACTCGTCAGGTACACTTTTACAGTTTATAGTAATGCCTTTCGTTGTACATCCACACTGTATTTTTATAGTTACAAAACTTGCATGTTAAACAAGAATGTCACCTTGCATGAAAACCAAAACTGTTATGATAACCGTAAAACCAAAACCCAAAGTAAAATAAATCAAGAAAAAATTCACCACCACAACATTCAAAATATAAGACATCTCAAAATTTAATCACAAACATCACAAAACAAAAATTTCAACTAAATTAAGAAGTCTCTATCAGATGATCGGGAATCCATCTGAGGTAGTAATCTACGGTTGCTAATAAGATTTCCCACGGTTTAGATGAAAGTATGAAACTCATTGAGTTGAGTTTACTAAATTCATTTGGACTAAATGAATCCAATAGAAAATAGTACCAAAATGAGGTAATCGTATGATCCTAACCGTTGTTGCTTTAATCAACTTTAATATGCCACAAAACATTTAAAGAACCATAACCATAGGGACATCTGATTTGACATCATAACTTGACACATTAGAAAACTTAAACTAAAAGGAATTACAACAGCATATCTCTCCTTAGATTTAAATAATCAAGCTATAGGATTTTGAGGTGGTTTACTTATGCAACAAAAATCCTCACATCATTTTTAGGTTTTTGTATAGCTCTGTTGTACAATATAAGCTCTAACTCATCTTAGGATTCTAACGTTGTCGTTCATCATGATCTAAATCCTCACATTTTTCAGGCTACTTGTGCGATCGTTTCACACAAATGTAAGCACTAAACAAACAAAATTTGTAGGATGAAACACTCATGTAATTTCTGATCTAAACTAAAGCCAATCAATGAAATAAAATAAGAAGTCACTGAGGTTCTCCTCTGAATCTATTACATCCCCTAGTTCTTCCTCTATTGGACTTTACAACAAAATGTTTCAAATTAGAACCATTCCCCTTTCACGCATATATGTCCGATCTCATTGAAAAGTCTTATCCTTTGATCTCTTTGAAGATAATATTCTCCGATTTTTATTGAGAGTTTTCTTAGGTGACTTGTGTTATCTAAAGATGTAATTAACTATAGAGTCTTATCCTTATAGGAAGCTTTTCCGAACCTAGCTTAATATGAACCCTCTTTAATTCTTCGTATTAAATAGGAGAATTTGTCGGCAAAAAAATAGTTTCACAGACCAAACAAATGTCATATATTTCTTAGTTTATCTGATCGAGCCTCATCCTCAAGTCTTGTGTTTATCCTTCGGGATATTTACATGGTTTGAGGTGCAGTGCTCTTTCATTTAAACTATAAAAAATATGATGTCAGTTTGATTTCATATTTTCTAAGACTATAT
>NEWO01000183.1:122610-141499 GCA_003013225.1 Phalaenopsis aphrodite
TATATATATATATATATATATATATATATATATATATATATATATATATATATATATATATATATATATATATCTCTATATATATATATATATATCTCTATATATATATACATGTAAATTAAAAATGTATTTTTGAAGTGGGCGACGAGATTCTGATTCTGGTGACCGAAAGCTTCTAATGGGCAACTCCAACAAAAAATAGTGTCGACCAAGAGATTAAAAAGAGAGTAACAACTTCATGTAATAGTTTAACAAAATGTAACAAGTTTTTATATTATGGGAAAACCTTTCTACTTTTAAAGAGATTTTTATTTATGTAGGATTCAATGATATAAGATAAAGTTGAGGTATTTTGAGAAATAGAAACATACTTTATTCTTTACCCCCTCCCAGTGGTTGCAAAGAACATTAGCTAACTTAAGGCTGCTTCCTTAACCTCTCGACTCCACATCAGTGCTCTATAGCCTCTCACCTCTAGATGCCCCTAGCCTATGCCATCGCAATGACCGAATTATAACATCGGGTACTAAACCTTAAGTTAAACTAATAAGAATCTAGTCTGTCACTCTAGATCTAGCCAATTTTATGTTCATCAAAACTAATCTCCCAATTTATTTTCACTTCCCCGTAAGTGATCGCAATGGCTCTGCTTAGAATGAAGTGTGGTATCCACTAGTTGACAGAAATCATAGTTTTCATAGGTCATTATGTTTCTCAATGGATTTTAACCTCACAAGTGGTCAGTTTCCAAACTAAATTAAGATTGAGTGAAAATACCATCACAAATTTTAAAAGTAAAAAAAAAACTTTAAATCATTCTCATCCCACAAGATTTAAGTCCTATATGCAAGAAGAAAGAAAGGGATCTACTCAGAATTCAGGGAGATAAAACAAAAACAAAATGTTTGAATTGAAATCCAAGTCTTACAACAAAAACTCAAACACAAATACAATGTACCTTATGTCTTCTCCCCAAGCAAAATTCTAGAGTTTCCTCTAAACAATCTTCAAACTTCTTCACACTAAAACACACTCACACTTACACTTGAACACAAAATATGAAAATCACAACTCATTATTGCCACCCAATTGAAGTTTTGAGGCTCTAAAAGGTCTTTAAATTTGACCAAATCCTTCTCATTAAATAGAAAACAAAAAAATAACAATGGGTTGCTTCAAAAACCCCTCCAAAATTTGGCCAAATTAGATGAGTCTTCAAGAAAGGTAGTTACTGATGCTATATAGTGCTTGTTTGGGGTGCTATAGTGCCCTTCTTACATGTCTGCAACGCTATGGTGTTAAGGGGAGGTGCTATAACACCACTCAAAAATCACCATTTTTGTTCCATTTTCTACTCATTTTCTCTAAATGTATATTTCATGTACCTAAAAGCAAAAACAGACAAAATACTTTCCTTTAAAGTGCAATATATCAAAAATGTACATAAAAGGCTTATAAAACATGCCCTAAAAATAGGTTATTTTGAGGTGGATAACCAAGCTACCCCCACACATGACTATATAAGGAAGGAACTCTAGAACCCTAAGTGTACACTGAGCTCGCTAGATAGCCCTTGAAACTACTTGATCCCAACTCAAAAAACACTCCCTTGTGATCTAGGCTATTGATCACACCTTCTCAATGCAACCTCTACCATTAAGAAACCTTAATTTCACCATTGAAACTAAGGGTAAATTTAGTCACGACATCAGCTTATCTAAAACTTAAATCTAATCATCCTATAAGCTTACTAAGACCTCCACGAGTCTCTCTTAATCAAAATTGAGGCTTCTCAAGCTCTCCAACCTATCCCAAAACCAACCTGAGCCACCTTCTAGCCTAGCTTACAGTTAGAGCCAATTTTGGATCAAATTGAGGCAAGGAGAAGCTTTGTAACATCAAGGCAATCATATTTATCTTGCCCAATTGAAGCCACACCTTTTGGGAGAATGTATCAATCAAAATCCCTATATTTAGCCTCAGGTTAGGTCTTTAATGAAAGAAATGAATAGCTTGTGTCCATTGAACAATATAAATAGGTTCGTCTAACTTAGATGAAGCTACATGGACCAACCCTAAGTTATTTAGTTAAATCATAAGTGGTTATAGGTTCTCTGTCCAGTAGGGATGACGAGCCATTGTATCCATTTTCATTTACTGGAAATAGATTGCAAGGATCGAATCGAATAACTGAACTGGGAGGGAGGATAAAACCAAGCCTTGGCCACCTCTGCGCCCGCATGAATTGTGCGTCCAACCGAAAGAAGATACGTGGGCTTTCGACACCACCGAGATTGATGTGGCAAATGCATTGTTAAGTACATAATTTTGGGTTTTCAAATTATTTAATTCATGAAAATTAAATAAAACTTCAAAAAATCATAACTTGATGTCAAAAAATTATAAACATAAAAAAATATCTCTGAACTTTGTGAACAAAGGGGAAAAAATTGAAAATAAAATTGCAAATAATTAAATTATATTTAATTTTTAATTAATTAAATACCCCATAGTGTATTTAAATTATCAAAAATTAAATATAAACAAAAAAATGAAAATTTCAAGAAATATTTACCCCACCCATTGGAACATTTCCTTATTTTTCCAAGGCCATGTGCCTTTCCTTAACTTGAAATGACCAATTTCTTAGCAAATGTATAATTATTTTGAAAAATAATTTTAAGAAATCGGAAAATGAAAAATAAAAATGAAGATTAAAAGGAAAATTTAGGATGATAAAATTGATCTCTAAAATGTTAATTTTCACATTTGAAATTTTAAAAATGAAACTTAAGAACTTAGGGGCAAAAACGTAAAGCAAAGGTAGGATTGATCTTCAATACTATGGATAAAGCAATGATGCTTTTTCTTACCACTTAATTGAACCATGTACAAATAATGAAGCTGAAGATGAGGCACCCATAATCGGCTTGAAATTGATGATATTAATGGAAACCAAGAATATGACATCAACGAAGATTCTGAATTGATCATCAATCAAATTGCATGAAGTAAAAAACTTTAAAATCATGCTGGAACAAAATTCCCGTTATACTCTACAATTACTGGAATAAATTCCGGATGTAACATTCTTCCTAGTTCCGAGATGAGACAATTCTTTAGCAAATGCTTTGCCAAACTTGCAAAAGAAATTGCTTGTCCAGAGGAGGAAGGCATCCTAATCTCTTTCTTTGAAAGACACATACTTTTTCAAATTAACGTTAAAATTCTTCACAAACTTGGAAATGACACAACAATACATGTCGTTAACAAAGAAAATGACTATTGGTGAAAATTATTTATTGAATACTTACAGACAAGAAGACTACTAGAAAACAGTTCTATTGCCTCTCAACTTAAATGAAGAGCATTGTCTTACACTGTAGTGAATGATGTTCTTTATCAACAATCTTTTGACCAGATGTGGTTATAATGTTTAAGTCAATCTGAACCTTAAGAAGTTGTTAAAGAAATTCATTTAGGACTTTGTGGCACCGATCGAGACAAAAAATGAAAATGAAAATAAAAAGAATAAGATATTATTGGCTGACAATGATTTTCTGACTGCATTGGAACTGCAAAGAGATGTCATCTTTGTCAGTCTTATGGAGTGGTCTTGCATCAACCACCAAAAACACTAAACCCAAGAATTGGACGTTTGAATGTTGGGGCATCGATATTATGAGCCCTATAAACCCTCCATCCTCAAAAGGCCATTGGTTTATTATGGCCGCCATAGACTACTTCTCCAAATGGGTAAAAGTAGTACCACTTAAAGAATTCAAAGAGGAAAAAACCCTCCACTTCTTTGAAACACAAATTGTTTATAGATTCGGAGTTCCACGGAGAGTCATCTCAGACGATGGAATGAATTTCAAAAACACAAAGATAAATAATTTCATCCTAAGACAAGGAATAGATTAGAGGTTTTCAACAATTTACTATCCTAAGGCTAATGATTTGGCTGAAGACATTGATTCAAATTTTGAAAACGGCATTAACTAACAGTCCAAGAGAGTAGCATGAATGGTTAATAGAAACATTATGAGCTTACCATACCACATAATGCACACTGACACAGTAAACACCATCTACACTGGTGTATTGGTCTGACGCCGTACTTCCACTTGAAGTACACCTCCCTTCTCTCAGAATCGCATTAGCAACCATAACAATAGAAGAAGACAATGCAAAACTAATGCTTGAAGAACTTGAAATATTAGAGGGCAAACGCTTACAAGCTCAAAAAAATCTGGAGTTGTACCATGCAAAAAATGGCACGCGCCCATGATAAATTGGTTCGTCCAAGGACATTTCAAATAGGTGATTTTGTCTCAGTACTACAAAGACCTATTCTCACTCACTGAAAAAAAAACGTGGGAAGTTTGAACCAATATGGAAGGGCCCATTTGTTGTTGAAAAGACATACTCAAGAAGAACCTTACCAGTTGGGCAATTGTCAAGGAAAAAATTATACCCCCGATCAATGGACGGTATTTAAAAAATATTATGCGACATGAAATGATTTGTTTTGTAATTTAGAAAAAGTGATAATAAGAAGAAAAAAAAATTGTGAGTCAAAATGAAACTTTTTCCTCTTTTTTTAGGCTTCCTTTTGCTCATTAAGCATGCGCTCTTGAGCATGATCTCTTGAAATAAAAATTAAATTCATGATGAACTATTGATGTTAAAATAAAATTTGTTAATTTTAAATTAACAAAAAAATTTGAAATTAGGTCTGACAAGTTTACATTACCCTATTATTCACTGGAAAATGTCAAGCAACAAACTTCTTTTCACTTTTTGTAGTGGTGTGTGTTTAGCCTGGACCGTCGATGCATAGAAAAAGGATCAAGAATCCACTTTAATATTGATTTGGCACGAGTTGAAATTTTAAATAATGGACTATTATTGTTCATTGTTTGTCAAGAGGAATCAAAAGGAAAACCAGTTGTATTGGAGTTCTAATCTCGACAACAAAATGTTACTAAAAAGACAGAAAAATCTGTGAAACAAGAGCAATAAATTGACACTAGGCAATTGAAATCCGTTGTGGTTGCTACAGCTCATGTGACTGTAGATGCATCTATTGCCGAGGTAACAAAATTGACCTCAGGGATAACAAGAACCCATAAAAGAAATCATAATAAACGATTAAAAAGACTTGATGAAAATGAGCAACGAGCTTCAAAACCAATGACTGAAGATACTAGTGAATTTGAATTTCCAATCCTGGAATATACACTCATAGAAGTATACCCTATCTTAGGGGTAGAAAACTTGGCTCCAGAAAAATTCATGCCAAGTCCATATGCATCAGTGCTTGACCTCACAGAGTCAAAAGAGCAAAATAAAAGATAGATCATCTCTGAAGAAGAGCTGAGGAGCATTCATACGATCAAATGACATTATTTTAAACACTTTAAGAATATTGAAGTTCGAAGAATCAAAATACCTGAAGGCATAGAACTAGTCACCTGAGTACTCAATGAAGATGAACAAGTCATCATTGTTGAATATGTGATGGAGTCACGCGACAAAGGACCAGCCGTACGGTTAGAAAAATGACATATCTAGAGCCTAACTATTGGAAATGTGGAAAAACGTGAGTTACAATATAGTATGGATGTTGCTACAACTATGGCAAAGGCAAAGGGGGAAATTCCCATGGAATTTTACAATATGAACAGGTGGATTCGATTCCTACCTTAATCATTGAGAATATTAGACGAACGGTACAATGGAACATAATACCGTCCATTTGTATTCATGACAGTTGCATTATAAATATTTATGAAGAAGTAAATTGCATCCTACCACATATTGATAGTCATGATTTTCAAAGACTTTTCAGCACCCCATCACTGCTGAAAAGATGTGTTATAATGTTTGCAAAGGAAATACAGATCATAAGACCAAAAGAATTTCATGGTTCTTATCAGATTCCCATCCTACAAGGATCAGTGCTAATTCTACTTGGGAAACGAGGCCGATGTGGAAAAAAATTTCATACGAAGTGTAAGAAACAATCAATTTCAATAACATTATGGAGAATAAACTAGAATAGATGCCCAATTGGAATCAACCAATACTAGAGCTTGAAGGACCGTGACCTCAAGAACTACCATGACCATGTGAATATCCGAGCACCTGAGTTATACTCGATAGAATTCGACGGTATTTTGGAGTGCTAGACATCCATTGTTTGTATAGTAGTGTCGAGAGTTGCTGACATGACAAAGAATAAATGTGACAACTTTTCCTTTGATGTTTTGATGACAATTTTTGTCATAACATTTTGCTTGTGATATATGGTGTACTATTAATACCTCTTGTATCACAGTATGTTATCTTTTGTAATGAAATGAAACTCTAGTTTTGTTACAAAAACCAAAACTCCCAATTGTTGACAATGCTTGAGCAGATCCAGAAATACCAAGATAAACACCTACAACTACAAGAAAAGAAAAATTAAAAATTGAAAAAAAATGAAAAGAAATGACACAAATCTAAAACAAATAAATTTTTTTTGAAATGACAAAAAGTTACTTTTCGATCGATAAATCAATAATTTAATCTTTTCTGTGCATTTTACACACTCTATCTTTTGCTATTGGATGCAAGACCATGCTGACATAAATTTATGGCTTTCCTCAAGCGTTTTATTTTGGATAGGATGCAAGTCTCCTAGAATTCCCTTCATAAAACCAGCATTTGACACTTTGAGAGGTGGTATAAGACCTCCTTCAGTGGAGTATGATATCCACTATCTCTTTTGCAATTGGATGTAAGACTTTCCTGACATGGAGTTATGACTTTCCTTTAGCTTTTCCTTTGGGATAGGATTTAAATCTCCAAGCATTCCTTTCCAAAAAACCAACATTAGACATCATTGAGAGGTGGTATAAGACCTCCTTCAACGGATTATGGCATCCACTCTTGCTTTTGCTATTAGTTGTAAGACCTTCCTGAAAAGGAGTTATGGCTTTCCTCTTGCTTCTCCTTTAGGATGAGATGTAAGTCTCCTAGCATTCCTTTTCCAAAACCGACATTAGTCATCTTTGAGAAGTGGTATAAGGCCTCCTTCATTGGATTATGGCATCCACATTCTCTTTTGGTTATAAGACTTTCCCGAAATGAACTTATGGCTTTCCTTTAGATTTTACTTTGGGATGGGATGTAAGTCTCCTAGTATTCCTTTCCTAAAATTGCTATTAGACATCTTTGAGAAGTGGTATAAGAACTCCTTCAATGGATTATGACATTTACATTTTCATTTTGATATAAGACCTTACTGACATATAGTTATGGCTTTCCTTTAGATTCTCCTTTGGGATGGGATGTAAATCTTCTAGCATTACTTTCCTAAAACCGACAGTCAACATCTTTGAGAAGTGGTATAAGGCCTCATTCAATAGATTATGGCATCCACTTTCCCTTTTGCTATTGAATATATGAACTTCCTGACATGGAGTTATGGCTTTTCTTTAGATTTTCTTTTGGGATAGAATGTAAGTCTCCTAGCATTCCCTTCCCAAAACTGAGATTCGACATCTTTGAGATGTGGTATAAGACCTCCTTCTGTGGAGTATGACGTTTACTTTCTCTTTTACTATTGGATGTAAGGCCTTCCTGATGAAGAATCATGGCTTTCCTAATGTATACCTATTCCCTATGAATTCTTTATAAATCATGACAATTTTTTGCCCAGCAGACTTTAATAATTGAATATTAAGCTTCTTGACACGGAACAATTACATTTTTCTTTAAAGTCAGCTATAAATTGTCTCAGGTTATATTGGTCATTTTGGTAAATGCCAATATGTGCGGCATACTTATTTAATATTCCACACATATTGGAGGCCCATTTGTTGACCTCTGTTTTATAAGAACCTACCCCGAATTGGCATATATAAACAAGACGTGTATTAAGCTATACACATTATCTCAGGATCCCCAGACACCCTTCTAAAAGCCCAATGATCATCAAGACCATTAAATCTACCTTGGGAAAGAATCTATCAACAATGACTTCCTGAACAACCTAGGGTCCTCCAACCTTAAAAGCTAGACAAATCTTTAATGTGCCCTTTTTGAGCCCAAATTATGATGACACCCCAAGATGATAAAATCAATGACAACAAACCTTGATTTGGTCACCACATTGGCCATTTGGTCAACCCTGGACCCAATGGTCATCACATTGACAATTAAGTCAATCTTAGGACTTAACTAGTCAAACTTGGTCAATTGGTCAACCTTGACACCTAGTTGGTTACACTTGGTCAATTGGTCAACCCCGGTACCTGACTGGTCAGACTTAGTCAATTAGTCAACATGAGGGCCTAATTGGTCAACTTTAAAGTCTAATTGGTCAAAGGTGGTCAATTGGTCAACCCTATGACCTAGGTGGTCAAACTTGGCCAGTTGGTTAAATTTGGAACCCAATTGGTCAAATTTGGTCAATGGATCAACCCTAAATTACCTTGGCCAACCCATGACCTCCCATATCCAATATCTTTACTATAGGGTCAACCCAACATTACATGGCCAATCCTATGCACAAGTAGGTTCAAATGGTAATCACATGAGTTTGACCTAATTAATCATTAATTAATTAATTAATTAATTGAGTCATTAAATCACCTCATGAAGAGGCTTTAGCCCAAGGGGTGCACATGGAAATTCAAGCCCATGCATGATGAGCCCAAGCCCAAAGATCCCCTTACCCATGATTTATGGGTCACCCATGACATAGGAACCCTTCATGACATGCCAAATACATGGAGTTTGAGAAGTCACATAGGGAGCCACCTTTTCTTGACTCAAAGTCAAAAATCATCATGACAGGATGATTATATGAGACCCCTCATGAATTCCACTTCAGTCTTCTTGAGCTAAAATGGATTGGTCAGACCAACTCATGGCTAAATCTCCTTATCCACCTCACTTCCCTCTAATGAAAAGAAGCTCACAAAATTTTATTTCTCACCATTTTTCAAGCTCATGATGAAGGAGCCATGAAAATGGGAGAAAGGATTATCCACATTTGAAATTCACCTCCCCGACCCTCTTTAGACTCCCTGAGCCATCCTCTATGTCCTCCAATCAAGCCTGAGCTCAGCCACCCCTTCCCATAGCTATAAAATGGCCATACCTGAGACCTTCCATAAGAGGTGATGAAATATAGAGCCCTCAAACCATAACACACTCAACAACAAACTTGTTCCCCATACCTTAAGCAATGAAACCCCCATAGCATCAGCCCTTGAAACCCACAGAGTGCTCCCAATTTTAGACATAAAATTTAGGGTGAATTTTTTTGTTTGCACAAACCGTAGTGAAACCTCAACCTAAGCATTCTAAAAGCTTCACCATAAGCTCACGACACTTCCTCAATCAAAATTAGCCCTTCTCGTAGGCCATAAACCACTCCAAGCTAAATTCGTGACCACATTTCAACAAGAGTATATCTCAATCCAATTTCACTTCAAATTGAGCTAAAAAGGAGCCTCACAAAAACCAGACGATTGTTTCCATAAATTTCAATTGAAACCTCACCCTTTGAGACATGTATGGACCTCAAACCCTAGTTCGTTGCTCAGGATTGGACATGTGAAGAAAGCTATTATAACATAGCCACATAAGTATATATTTTTCTTGTTGAGATGAAGCTTTAGAGAAAACATTTCATGAAAATCCATTAAGATTTGAGCGAGATAATGGGTTTAACCATGATCTGGTCTCGAGTTAACGTCCCTTGAGAATGATGACCTGATGTTGTCTGACGACTGTGATTAAATCGAATCGCAGATTTGTCCATATGAAACGAACAAAACTGCGGGTCATATGGCTGCCAATGTGCAAAACCCTGCAAATCAGCTACCTCCAAGTGGAGCTTCGGAGATTCTTATGATTGCATGGTGCCACATGGATTAAATAGAAAAATTATGTTTTTCTACTTAATTAATTCTAGAAAATACCTAAAACCTTAAAAAAATCATAACTTGACAAAGAAAAATCATAAAAATGAACTAAAAATACCTCTGGATTCATGAAAATAAGGAGAAATTTATAAAAATTAAAATTAGATTTAATGAATTATATTTAATTTTTAATTAATTAATTACTTTATGGAGTAATTTAGTTATTAAAAAATAATTATAAATCTAAAATTCACTAAATTTTTAGGGATTAATCCTTTCATCATTGGAGACATTCTCTGGTTTTTCCAAGGCTAGGAAAAATCCACAAAGTTAAATCCACCAATTTTCACCAAATTTTATAAAAATAATTATAAAAAATCTAAAAATTGGAAATTGGTTAGAAAATTTAGGATAATGAACTTAAGCTATAAAATATCAATTTCAAACCTTTAACAAAATTTGAAATAACAACTTAGCCATTTAGGGTAAAATTGTAAATTTTAAAATTTAGATTTTAGCCCTAAAATTTTCGTAGGCTTGATTAATTATTTTAAATGACAATTAGGATTAGTTGAATCCTAATCTTTATGTTTAATTCATAATTAGACCTAAAGTAAATCAAAGCCTTAATCAAAATTGAGCTTAGTCACAACCTAAACCCTTGGGTTCAACCCACATGAACCTAAGTCAAATCAAAACCATCGGGTGCAAACCACATGAACCAAAGCTAAATCAAAACCCCCTGGGTTCAATCCACATGATCCCAAGTTAAACCAAAACCCCTTGGGTTCAACCAAAATGATCCCAAGTCAAATCAAAACCCCTTGGCTCCATCCCACATGAACCCAAGTCAAACTTAAAACTTTTGGATTCAACCCACATGAACCCAAGTCAAACATAAAACCATTGGAATCAATCCAAATGTCAAGCCAAAATAAACCCAAATCAAACCTAAACCTTAATTTGGTCTAACCCAAATTTCACCAGATTAACCACATTAAGTCTTACATACATTAAACTTAATTAACCTTAAACTTTAATTATGTTCAATCATAATTAGACCTAATTAATCTCATTAAGACTTAGTTACATTAGGCTTAATTAAACTTAAGCCTTAATTAGGTCTAATTAATCTCATCAAGCCTTACTTACATTAGGCTTATTTAACCTTAAACCTTAATTCAGTCCAACCCAAGTTAGACCTAATTAAAATCTTTAAGCCTTACTTACATTAGGCTTAATTAACCTTAAACCTTAATTAAGTTCAACCATAACAAAACCTAATTAATCTCATTAAGCCTTACTTACAATAGGTTTAATTAACCTTAAATTTTAATTAGGCTAACCATAATTAGACAAAATTAATCTCATTTATTCTTACTTACATTAGGCTTAATTAACCTTAAACCTTCGTTAGGTTAATTACTCATTATGCTTTACTTACGTTAGGTCTAACCTTAAACCTTGTTTATGTTTAACCCTAATTAGATCTAGCTTATCTCATTAATCCGTACGTACATTAGGCTTAATTAACCTTAAACCTTAGTTAGGTCCAACCCTAATTAGACTTAATTCATCTTATTAAGCCTTATATTAGGCTTAATTAACCTTAAACCTTAGTTAGGTCCAACCCTAATAAGACCTAATTAATAACTTTACTTACATTAGGCTTAATTAACCATAAACCTTTATTTGGTCCAACCTTAATTAGATCTAATTAGTCTCGTTAAGCCTTACTTAAAGTTGGCTTTATTAACCTTAAGCCTTCATTAGATCCAACCCTAACTAGACCTAATTAATCTCATTTGTCTTACTTACATTAGGCTTAAGTAACCTTAAGCCTTAATTAAGTCCAACCCTAATTAGACATAATTATACTCATTAAGCCTTACGTTAGGCTTAATTAACCTTAATTCTTAATTTGGTCCATATCTAATTAGATCTAATGAATCTCATTAAGCCTTAATTACGTTAAGCTTAATTAACCATATACCAAACTTAGCTTTAGCCTTAATTACACCTAAATAATCTCATTAGGCCTTACATTAGGCTTATCTACCCTTAAACCATTGTTAGGTCCAACATTAGTTAGACCTAATTAATCTTATTAAGCCTTACTTACATTAGGATTCATTAACCATAAACTTTAACTAGGTCTAACCTTAATTAGATCTAATTATTATCATTAAGCATTACTTATATTAGGCTTAATTAACCTTAAACCTTAATTAGGTGAAAGCCTAATTAGACCTAACTGATCCCGAGAAAATATAGTTGTGTAAAATTTATAAAGTTGACTCCGCTTTACAACGGTGCCAAAAACTTGATGTAGTATTTTATGAACAATAACGTTAAGCACTTACTATTGGGATTCTACGCAAGTATACGTATCATTATCAAATAATATAAGACTTTCTATTTAAGTCCCAAATATCGATCCCACGAGGAAGGTTTAAACATGAAATGATAAATTAACTAAGAAATTCATAGAATTAAAACCAAAATTACTGTCACTAATTCAAATGTTTAAGATACTATAAAAGCTAAATTATTAACTACTAGCATAATTTAAATGCAGAGTTTTAAAATAGTAACTACTAAACTATGTTTATGTGATTAAGTATTCTTTTATGAAAAAAACATCTTTCCCACTACAATGAGCTTTTTGATGAGATGAGATGAGATAAATGGTTTAAACTTGTACTATCCCAAATAGAAGCAATTTTAATTCTCTACCCTGATTCAGTGTTATAGAAAATCATTGGCTAATCATAGGTTAGTCTCTAAATCCGTGGCTAGGCTAGGAGGATTTTGGCTCCCACTCCAGAGCTCCCACTTCCCTTCCCCTAAAGGCTAACTCTCGCTTTAGATTTTAAACACTAAGATCGAATTGTAGATTTTTAGTCCGTCACTCTAAAAATCTTCAATTCTACGCCCAACAAAGTATATTTCCCTGTTTATTTGCACTTAATTCCATGAAGGAAATACTGCTTCATGGAATTAAATGTGATTATCACTCAGTTGTAGAACTCATACTGCATTTCCCAGATCACATGTTAAAGATACAACAAAACACAAATTTCATATATAAAAGGAAGTTCATACAACAATAATAACAAATAACACTTATCTGAAACTCTTTCTTAAAGCAAATCGCTGTAGCCTATCTTAGGAAATGTAGGAAGAAGAAATTTCTCACTTCTCTTCCTCTCCAACATTTCTTAGAGAAGAGCTCACACTTAAACTCACCACAAAAACTCAAAACTATATAGAAAATAACTAACTAATGGTGTGGGATGGCATGGAATGATGTAAAGTGGAAAGAAGGGGTGCGAAGAGGTGATGGATGACTGAGAGAAACTAAGGAGGGTGAATTTTCTGATCAATTTTGGCTCTTAATAGAGCCTAGTGTAGGTTCTCCAATATGTGCATCAAAAAAGTCTTCAAAAAACGTCCAAATTTGTCGACTCTTCTATAAACAGGGCTTGAACAGACACTGGTGCCATCGGCGCCCATTCTGGCACCGTAAGCACTAGAGACCATTTAAATTATTTCATCTTCTCTGTCAAACGGCAACGCCGGCACCCAGTCTGGCGTCGTCGGCGGTGAACAAATTATCAAAATCTCCAGACTCCAAATTTCATCCTTTTTGCTTCCTTTTTGCTCCAAGTCCTAAAAATCAACAACCTGCAATAAAGCATAAAAAAATACCTTCCTTTAAAGTGCAATATCACCCAAAATAAGTATAAAATATGGGTATAAAAATGCATATATTCAGGATCATTTTTAATCCTTTTTCTTTTCTTTTTTTTGTCATTTTTTTATGTGAGGATTACTATATCTGGATAAATTTTAATGATTTTGAATTTCACTATCATCTTCTTAAATTTAAAAACTTTTCACATTCCTTTACTTTATAAATTTATATTAACTTTGAAAAATTTTCATAAAGTTTTAATATTTTCTTCTTACATGAATTTTTAAGATTTTTTAATGCTTCAAAAATACAAATTCCTTTACTTAAAAATAGAAAAATATAGTCTTATTTTATCATACAAAGTATCTTAATCTTTGAAATTAACCTTTATTGTTTAAAAATTTTTACTTATGTTTACTATATATTTAGAAACATAGAAATAGTTATCTAAAGTTAACTTCTAATACCAATGGTCATATTAAATTTTAAAATATTTTGAAAATATAGCTAATTAAGGACAAATAAAATTAATTTTCTTTTCTTTTATTTTCTTTAATTGAGGATAATAAAATTTTTAAAAGATTTTGCATAAAAAGTGAAAAATAAAGGGTGAAAGAAAACATTTAATACAAAAAGGAAAGTCATATCTATTGAAGGTTCTGATTTGAAACTTAACTCTGAAATATTGCAGGTACTAATATGAAAAGCTACAAGACTTAAAAAATTAAATAACACGTAGTACATATAAAAATTTTCTGGGAAAGAGTTATCTACAAATACATCAAACAAAGTACTAAAAACTAATAACTTCCAGCAGTTTCACACATCCATTGTTCACAACACAACACACAATTAAAAAAAAGTATCACACTCTACAAATAAACAATCTTAACAATAAGATACAACTAAACCTAAACTAAAAAAATTCTAACTAACACATCACCAATCATCTTCTTCTTCTTCCTCATCCAAATTCTACTGCTGATATGGAGTTAAAATAGAGTGAGTAGGAAACTAAACTGGGTGATCACCCTTCATGTACCTGACCACTGCATCATCATAAGCAGCTTCATATTAGAACTTTTGTCTTATCAAATCATCATTGTGAGCATTTCTGGCCTCCATATTTTCCATTATACTATCCATTCTCAAGATATTTCCCTTGGATCATCATCTGCTCCATAAGCTCCTGGATAGTAGGGGTACTAGAAGTACTTAAAGTAGAAGGAATATTCGTGGTCCTACTTCCATATCTCCATCCAAAATGAGATTCATAAGTCTTTATATTGGCAGTCCCAATAGGTTTTAGAGGTTCAATCCTCTCCTCATTTGATCTAAAATCAATTCTTGTCTGTTCACATAGTGTGACGATCAGGGCAGGGTGAGCTAAACCACAAGTGGTCTCTCCCAAAATATTAGATCGAGTGTTCCTATAAATAATAGAGCCTACATCTATCCTCATCATCTGCTGGATATAGAAGTTCAAGATGGCTCTATCCTTTATTACCTCACTATGATGATTTGCTAGCATCATTCTTCCAGAAATAAAATAGTTTCAGGCCTTAGATACTACATTTAACATAGAAAGAGGAAAGTTTACCTTAACCTCATTCCCACCTTCTAGGTTCCTCTTCCATCAATAAGAAAAGAATTAACCTCATTCAAGGCCTCATTTGTAGCAGAAAAGGATTTGTAGTGGCCGCTATACACATCTTCTAACTGATAAAATTCATTAATCTCCCTTGGAGTAAACTCCACCATTTTCTCTCGAACAAACACATAGTCTTCAAAAGTCTCCTTGAAATTGGCATAGCACTCCATCACTACACCAATAATCGCCTCGGCAGTAAAGTAGCAAAAATTCTCCCACTGCTGAGAATTGATTAATCTCTTGACTTCTCCTCTCGTATTTTTAAATCCTCAATCCAGAATCACTTTTTTATTTGTAAGTAGACTATTGAAGCAAATGATGGCCTTGTAGTTGACAAAACATTTATCATTAAAATCTACCATTCTCTTTCCTTTGTTCATTCTAGATGTCATGGTAAATCTATGAAAATTTTGATAAAATAAAAATAAATTCTCAAAAATTCCAAAAAACGTAATTTGGAAAGTTTTAAACTTAAATCTACCAAGTAAGATTTCTTAACCAAAGGATTTTCTAAAAAATTCCAAAAAATATCAAAATTTTGGATCTCGATAATGTAAGATAAATCCTTGGTGAAAATAAAAAATTTTGAGTTCAAAGTGTAGCTCTTACATAGAGAAGATGAAATCAAAACTTTGTTTGCCTTATAATTGCCTAAAATCTGAGCAATAGCAAGCCCTAGGTGCAAACCTAGAGGTTGAAGGTGACTTAAAGGTTAAAACAGGCGTTTTACTATGCAAATCGTGAATTTTAAGAGTGTTTGGGTCGGTTCGAGTCGAGGGCGCTATCGACACCCATGTAAGTGTCGTCGGCGCTAGTGGCCAAAAAATTCATATTCTGATTTTTTAAAATTTCAATTTTCTTTCAATTTACTCCAAAGTCTATTTAGTCTTTTTGAACACTAATTTTTATTTAAAAATAATTCACAAACAACACCAAACTAACTTGTATATATGAAAGTACACTTTTTACAAATACATTTTTCTAATCACACTACCACATCTTTAAGCAAACTAATTATAATTCAACATCGAAATCAAGCCGCAATACTAGGACGCTGACATAACACTATACATAATCAAAGTCAATAGAGTTCTAAAGCATAATAAAGTAAATCATATCCACACAATTACATTAAAAACATAAGTATTTTAAACTAGCAGAGAGTCTAATTCCTTCAATTATTCTGCCTCATCTTAAGTACTTTCTCCTCCTCTAATATCTTCCATAAACTGGTAATGAACATACAAATTGTAGAAGGGTCGGAATGAGAATTGTTCAGTCAAATTTTCATCAATCCATCCATTTTTCTTAAACATCTGCACCATTCCTGCTTCAATTGTCCCACTATGATCAAAGTTCTCCTTCATCCTCCAATCTAGGTGGTCAAAAAGGTAGTTAAGATTTCCTATTGCATTCATAATACTCTAAAGTTCTATTTCTATTTTCTTCATTTTCTTCTCCAAAGCTATTGAACTTCCAACTATTGGTGGCATCAATGGTGTTGAAGCATGTGATGAATGATCCAAAATAACATCTAATGCTTCATTTCCATTCCCTATATAATTGCCATCAATAGGAATCATGGGCATCAAAGGTAATAAAAATTTCTCCCAAATTTCATATGGAATTTGAGATTGACTGTAAAGTAAGAAAATTGTGGAAGAATGCCCTAGTCCATATATTTGCTCATTCATAATAATAACCAAAACAAATTTAAAAATAATTAGCCCCACATCAATGGGTTTTTCAATTTGAATGCAATAGTTTAAAATGACACTTTCTCTTGTAACTCTACTAATCTTTATGGTAGGGAGTAATTTTATAGATATGAAGAAATGCCAATGTTTTGATATTCGATTAAGCAGTGAAGTAGAGAAACTAACGTATCCCTCATATCTAATTTCCCAATTATCATTTTCATCCGTCAGAAAATTATATACATCTTGCATCTTATCCCACGTAGGGATAAAATTTGTATAAAGACAGATTGGAACGTATTCTATCATATAAAAATCATTAATTCTTGCCGGAGTAAATGGTACAACCTTACCTCAAACGAAGATGACTCCTTGGGTAATTCCATGTAAGTTATCATAGAATTCCTTTACTACCGGTATAGAACTTCCTAACGTCTTTGCACAATGATGTTGTCAATATATGAACTTGGATTACTTAACCCATGATTGACAAAGCCTCTATCCTTGGTAAGTCTCTTCTTCTTGATGACTTTGCCATATAATTTTTGCACGTCAAAACTAATAAATTTTTTTCTATTGAAAACTCCATACCTTGAAGTATTTCTAGATTTGAAAGCCATGGAATTCAAAATTAAGAAGTTTCTGGATGTCCAAGGCTGTTTTTAGGACTTTAAAGACACCTCTTGACGGTTATTGAGGAGTGAAATCCCACCAAAGTCTATCGAATTTGCTCTGCATGTGCAAAACTGTTCGGGACGCCGTCGGCGCTCTCGATGGTGCTGTTAGCGCCAGAGGCAAAATTCACGTCTTTTAATTTTTTTTGTTCAATTAGATTCCAAATTTTCCTCCAATACCAATATTTATCTTAATTTATGATATATAAAATTGTGTAGAATTCAAAAATACTATTATCTCCTAATATATTAATACGTTTATTAAACAAAATAGTAATATATAGATATATAGATTTATATATAGGTTGCCTCCCACAAAGAGCTTGGTTAACGTCGTCAATCCAACGTATCATTGTTTAATTGGGTTGACTTAATATTAAAATTTCCTTAAATTTTGGTATGCGTCCTTCATAATAATGTTTCAATCGATGCCCATTAACATTAAATATCTTTCTAGTTTTAGGATCTTTAATAACAGCAGTTCCATAATGATAGACTTTAATCACTTTTAATGGTCCTAACCATCTGGATTTTAGTTTTCCTAGAAATAATCTCAATCTTTTATTATATAATAAAACTTCTTGTCTAGGTTCAAACTTCTTCTTAATAATCTTCCGATCATGCCATATTTTCATTTTCTCTTTATAGATTTTTGCATTATCATATGCTTCATTTCTAATCTCCTTAAGTTTATTGAGTTGCAATAATCTTTCCTCACCTGCATCTTTTAGATTAAAATTAAATTTATTAATAGCCCAAAATGTTTTATGCTCCAATTTTTTTGGTAAGTGACATATTTTTCCAAAAATAAGTCTACATGGAAACATTTCTATAGGAGTCTTATAAGCAGTTCTATATGCACATAATGCAGTATCTAATCTGGTAGACCTATCCAATTTATAGGGATTTGTAGGTTTTTCTAAAATTTGTTTTATTTCATGATATAATATTTATGCTAGACCGCTAGTCTGAGGATGATAAGCAGTAAAGAATCTATTTATAATGTCATATTTTTAATTAATTTTTTGATTCTCTTATTCCTAAAATGGGATTCTTCATCAGTAATAATTACTCTTGGCATTCCATATCTTATAAAAATATTTTTATTTAAAAATTTAGAAACACTTCTTACATCACATTTAGGTACAACAATAACTTCAATCGATTTGGGCATATAATCGATAACAAGTAATATATATATATATATATATATATATATATATATATATATATATATATATATA
>NEWO01000183.1:158764-177439 GCA_003013225.1 Phalaenopsis aphrodite
AATGCTATAATTTAGAAAAAACTTCCTGAAAAGCTTAAAGATCCTGGTAGCTTTACAATTCCATGTGCAATAGGAGACAGATTTTATGGGAAAGCTTTATGTGATTTAGGTGCAAGCATTAACCTTATGCCATTATCAATATTCAAAAGATTGAGATTTGGAGAAATAACCCCTACTGTTGTAACTCTGCAGTTAGCAGATCATTCGATAACATACCCTAAAGGAGTTAGAGAAGATGTCTTAGTAAAAGTGGATCGGATTATCTTTCATGTTGATTTCATTGTGCTAGATATGGAGGAAGATAAAGAGATACCTATCATTTTGGGGAAACCTTTTCTAGTCACAAAAAGAGCAACGATAGATGTGCAGAAAGAGGAGTTAATAATGCGCGTCAATGATCAAACTGTTACTTTCAATATTTCAAGATCAATAAAATATCATACAAAAGGTAAAGATGGTGAATGTTATAGGATGGATGTTATAAGATATCTAAGTGAATGCCATTTCTAAACAACTTATGAAAAAAAAAAGATTTGCAACACAAGCCAGAGGCCTCGCGCTTAACCGCCAATGGTAGTTATTGGATGAGTAAATTCAGTTTTTACAAATTTTGAAGAGGTTTTTGAGGCTGTTGACCTCATTTATGGTTGAGGTTTAGTTTTTTTCTCTTTAGTAGCCTAAGGTCTAGCCATAGGACTTACCTATTGACTATTCTTAGAAAACTAGAAAAGACACCCTCACCACTAGAAATTCTAAACTCTTCACAACTCAACTTGAAGTTTCACATCTTGATCCTAACCTCTAGCACTTAGTAGGTGGGGTCACTATAAGGGAAACTCAAGATGAGTCACCCTTAGGACTGTTGGACCCTAAGGTTGACCCTAGGTGTTGGTCTGGAGCTAAGGCACTCACTACACTCATCTACACTCATCTACACTCACTACACTCATATACACTTATCTACACTCACAATCACTCACAACCCTGAACTCAAATTTATAGCCTAGGTCCCTTGATCTTCTTGGGATACTCATGTAGATGGTCCCCTAAGCCGACCAGCCCTAGAGCTATGATTTGGTTAAGACCACTATGTAGAGGACCCAAATTGGGGTTTCCATTGGTCTATGGCTTGTTGGTGATGGTTGGTACCTCAACTCTACCAAAATACCCATCTTGGTCTTTTACCCCTAAAACACCCCCAAATTACCAAATTACCCCTCTTGGGCCCAAAATCCCAAAAATTCTAAAAATTCCTAGAAAATCTCAATAGATCCCAAATATTGCCATTTTAATTTTTCTCAACTATCACATGATCCAATTTGGCCAAGTTGACCATCTTTAACCAAAACCCTCAAATTTGCCTTTAAGGGCCCAAATTCCCCAAATTCAACCCAAATGTCCATCAATTTGATCTCAATTGGCCCCAATTCAAATTCTAAACTCAAATTAACTCTTGATATGACCAATCTAGACCAAATCCAATCTTAATTGGCTCATTATTTGAGCCCAATTTTGATTTAGGTCAAAACCCCACTTTTGACTATATGGCCTCATCTTACCAAATTAAACCTACAGCCTAGTCAGTTGGCCCCAATTAATGTTGTAAGATTTTCATAACATTCCTAAACATCAAAATAAACCATAAATTGTCCTTGGTGAAGCCTCAAATCCATTTGATTTTGGCCTAAATCCAAAATTCCCAAACTTAGCCCCAAATTGGCTAAGTCCCCAAATTTCACCCAATTGATTGCTTTAACCCCCCAAATTGGCATCCAATTCAAGTTCAAAACTCTTCATACGGTTCCTATTAACCATTTACAATAATCAATTTGAACTTAACCCAAGTATAACCCAAGCTAAACCCAAGTCTAGCCCAACATGACCAAATTGATTAAAGTTAAAAATTCCCTCAAATTGACCCTTCAATTGATCTCAAAACCATATCCATTCTTCACCAAAGTTGTTCCTTATGATCAGCTACACCAAATGCAACATTTATTTAGACCAATTGTTATGGATAGCCTAGACCAAATTCAAGTTTTGGTCATTTGCACCCACTTGGGCCCATGCACTAAATGTGATATAACCACCCTAAAGTCACCAATTTAACTCCCTCACAACCATTAGTTGGACTTAGTGACCAGTCCAAACACCATGAAACCACCTAAATCAAGTCATGGACCAAAGTTCCCCCAAATCAAGGGATATTATTTCCAAAAATGCACGTGCTTAAGATATCCTTACCAAAATTAGGTATTATTGCACTAAATTGTCGTGGCATATTTCCCTGGGTTCCCTGAGCTCCTAGCCACCTCCCCCTGGCCAGCCGGCCAGCCTAGTGGCCGAAAAAGCTCAAAACATAGAGCCACCCCATGGACCTCACCTAAATCAAACCTATAGGCAAGCTCAGCCAAACCAATTGATGGAGCTCCTCTGCCCTCCACCTAAGCACTACAATGAATCCATGCTTATGCCCTGAGAGCCACTCCCATGACCATTTTTATAAAAAAAAATCACCTCCACGGCCATGGGAGGTGTGCTAAAATTTCCTTAGTGAGGCTTCTCCAAACTTCACACAGAGCTTCCCTAAGATCCCCTCAGTGCATTCCAACTATTTTCCCTCACCAATTCCCATTACCAGAGCTCAATTTTGAGCTTGGAACCTTGCTGGAAACCAGGACAGAACCCAATACACCTCCACAGTTCACCCAAACTCAATTTAACTCTACCCACACCTTCACAATAGTGAAAGAAGCCAAAGCCCCATAAAATTCCCCTTCCACAGAGCCTTTACCATTGCTCTAGACCAACAACCAAATCAAGTCGTGATTGACTTCATACCTAGGCCTTACAACAAGACCAGAGACTTAATCCCTAGCCTCTTTGGATCACAACGAATGTATCAAGACCCTTTGATCGAAGCTTCACTTCTCGGAGCAAATGTATAAAACCTCACCTCATCCCGAGCCTATTTTGATTCTCCATTTGATTAGGCTTAATTTAATTGCATGATTACCGTATGGATGTGGTCGTCTCACTTAGACGAGTCCATAGGACCAAACCCGAGGTGATTTGATTGAGTATAGGCTGAGATCTTATGGTTTTGGTATAGACGGTCGTGCGATCATTCTATCGGGATGATGATGGGGAGCCATTTGGTCGAGCGTGTATCAAATGGATAGAGGATATCGAGTCGGATAGCGCTTCGGGGCATAAACAACGGGACACGTGGCTGCTGGCATCGACGACGACGTCAAATAGCAGCGTGCCGTGTGGAGTTTTGGAGCTACCTTGGATTTAGTCAGCACGCGCAGTTTAAGTAGAAAAATATGGATTTTTCTATTTATTTAAACTCTTTAAACTTAAAAAATCCATAACTTTGTGTAGAAAAATCACAAAAATAAATTAAAAATATCAACTTGCTCAGTGAACAGAGGAGAATAATGTGAAATAAATTTCAAGTCCATTTGATACATAAAATATTTTTAATTAATTAAACACTGTTTGGGATCATTTAATTCTCCATGCATATTGATACATCAACTTAGCTTGAAATTGGCTGGAATGTTGTAGCCTCTATCAAGGGAAACATCCCCTGATTTTTCCAAAGTCAGAGGAGGTTCCTATGCAGAGAGCCATATTTTTCAAGATCTTACACATTATTTCCTTAAAATAATCATGAAAATTAGCTTATTGATAGAAAATTCTTAGAAGCTTTTGGAAGGTCAAACATGGCCAGAGAAGCTTTTTGAAATAGTTTCATGGGTCAAGTCATTTAAAATGCACTTAAATTTTACAAACACTAAATCACTAAAATAATTAGTTTTGAAAAATATAAACATTTAAATGACTTGATTTTTTATCTTCACTGTGGTTTATGATCCAGAGAATGCACTATAAAAATTTCAAAATATTTTGAGTTCATTTGGTAACTTAAGTTGATTTTTAAAGATAAATACCACTTTTGACACCTAAATGATTTTTAAAAATCAAAATACAACTCAAAAAATTATGAAACTTAGTTTTTTGAGTTCTCTGTGATCAAGGATACTTTATAAAAATAAAATAATATTTAGAATAAAAACTTGATTTTTAGTCTATTCTAAATATTTAAAATAATTAAAAATTCATAAAAAACACAAAAATAACAAAATTCATGGAAATATTCTAAATTGCTTCCTAATCACTTAGGAATAATTAGAATACTTTTCCTGATTTTCTAAATAAAGATATTGAATTTCAAAGCTTAAAAATAATTTTTAAAGGCTTAAAATGAGTTTTCACTAAAATAATTCCAATAAATCAAAGAAATTTTTTTTTGAAATTTGCTCCTATGGGTTCTCTAACCTCAGAGAGATTTTTTAAAGGCATAAAACTTAATTTTCATTATTTAAAATATTTTATTTTTATTAAATAACTCAGAACTTAAAATAATTCTGATAAATCACAAAGATTTCAAAAAATCATCAAATTTAGTCTAAAGGCTTCTATGGTCTAGGTCTACCTCTAGTAAAAATTTCAAGAGATTAGGATTTACCTTGGTAAATTTAGGAATTTTCTTTGAAAAATTCTATTTTTGCATGAGCATAATTATATAAAATAAATTAAATTATGAAAAATCATATTTTCTCCTTTGATGTCTTAATTGACCCATGAATGAGGTAGGATAAAAATTTCAAAGTTATTTGAATTGAATTTGACAAATTATGAGGTGTTAGAGCCTTAGGGGAAATTGTGTAATTTTNTTTTAAAAATCAAAATACAACTCAAAAAATTATGAAACTTAGTTTTTTGAGTTCTCTGTGATCAGGGATATTTTATAAAAATAAAATAATATTTACAATAAAAACTTGATTTTTAGCCTATTTTAAATATTTAAAAATTCATAAAAACACAAAAATAACAAAATTCATGGAAATGTTTTAAATTGCTTACTAATCACTTAGGAACAATTAGAATATTTTTACTGATTTTCTAAACTAAGATATTGAATTTCAAAGCTTAAAAATAATTTTTAAAGGCTAAAAATGAGTTTTCACTAAAATAATTCCAATAAATCATAAAAAAATCAAACAAAATTGAAATTTGCTCCTCTAGGTTACCTAACCTCAAAGAAATTTGTCAAAGGCACAAAAATTAATTTTCATCATTTAAAATATTTTATTTTTATTAAATAACCCAGAAATTAAAATAATTCTGATAAATCACAAAGAATTCAAAAAATTATGAAATTTGGTACAAAAGTTTCGCTAGTTTAGGTACACCTCCAGTAAAAATTTCAAGATATTAGGATTTATCTTGGTAAAGTTAGGAATTTTCTATGAAAAATCCTATTTTTGCATGAAAATAATTATATAAAATAAATTAAATTCTGAAAAATTGTATTCTATCCTCTGATGTCTTAATTGTCCCATGAATGAGGAAGGATAAAAATTTCAAAGTCATTTGAATTGAATTTAACAAATTATGAAGTGTTAAAGCCTTAGGGGCAAATGTGTAATTTTGTAAATTTAGCCTTAATTGACATTTAGCCTTAAGTCAAGGAGGGAAATGGGCAACCTCTGATCTTAATCAATTTATTTAATGTTTGGAACACAAGGGGTTAATTGGAAGAAACCAATCTCACTTTCTTAGTTAAGTTAATAAATTTCTAAATTATTAAAATTTGGAAGTTTATTAAAATTAAATCATCCTCGACTTAGGGGTATGACTTTTGAAGTCAATAATTAATCAGTTTAATACCCCTATTTTGATTTTGAAATAAAATCAAAATCATGAATCATGACCACTTGAAGCTTAACCTTTTCAAAACTAATTAAGACACTCACCTAGGCTTTAAGGGCTTATTGGTGACTTAGGCCAAATTAAAATTGACTAAATGAGGATTAGAGAAATAAAAATAAATAATCAACATCCTTGAAACACCACTAAGCCTAAATAAAGAATTTGGCTAAGTTTTCAGGTTACACCAACTTGCTCTTTAAGGAAATTTACTGGCATAATTTTCAAATTAAATGATAAATGATAATTACCCCTTTGTTAGGGATAATTAAGACATCAATGTTCACTAAGCATTAGAAGATTCATAGGATGAAACATTAAGAAATAATATAAGTTTAAATGGACTCGAGGCTTTTCACTAGTTGGTGAGAGGGAGGCATGGACCTGCTTCCTCCTCCTAACTTGTTGGATAACTTAAAGGTCTGTTAAACTTAATATACTTTGCTCAATGAAATCATCTTTAATTAAACTTTTAAGGACTCACCAAAATACAACATAGAGTTAGGAAAACTACCAAAACTTTACTTTTCCTACTCTTCATTAATGCCCTCACATGCATTTTTAAGTTTCAGGTGGTGGAACGAGAAGACTCGCCAGGTACGCTTTTACAGTTTATAGTACCGTCATTTACCTACATGTATGAAAAGAACATAAACTTGCATGTTAACCAAAACCAACGGACAAAACCAAAACTAAAATCAATCAAGATAAAATCCACCGCCATAACATTCAAAATATAAAATAACTCGAAATTTAATCACAAACATCATACAAAACTACAATTGCAACTAAATTAAGATGTCTCTATCGGATGATCGAAAATCCCTCGGAAGAGGTAACCTACGGTTGCTAACAGGGTTCCAATGGTTTAAATGAAATTATGGAACTCATTATGTTGGGTTTAGTAAGTTCATTTGGACTAAGTGAATCCAACAGAAAATAGTGGTGCCAGAACGAGGGAACCGTAGGATCCTTACCTGTGTCACTCTAATCAATTTTAATATGCCCCTATAAAATTTAAAGAACTTCAACCATAGGGCCACCGGATTTGACATTATAACTTGACACACTAGAAAACTCAAACTCGTCGCGGTGAGGAACTTGGAGTTAGCATTGTGGGAAGCACGACCATCTTCAGTAGCCAAACATGTCTTCCTCAAATAAACCAATCTTCATTCCTTAGACTAAAAAAAAAACCATAAGACTTCACGGTTGCTTGCTTATGCAACGTAAATCCTCACCTTATCTTTGGGCCTTTGTGTAGTTTTGTTATACAATATAAGACCTAAATCGTCTTAGGATTCTGAGGTTGTCGTCCGTCACGACCTAAATCCTCACATCTTCCAGGCTTTTTGTGTTATTGTTCCAGACGAATATAAGCCTTAACTAATAAAATTGGTAGGATGAAACACTTAAATTTTTTTCCTCTAAATTTAAAGCAAACATTAGGATAGCTTGGGAAGTCACCGGGGTTCTCCTTTGGATCCATGACATCCCCTAATTCTTCCTCATTTGGATTCCACAATAAAATGTTCCAAATTTGAACCAATCACCTTTCACACTTCTACACCCGATCTTATTTAAGTGTCCTACCGTTTGAAATTCCTTAAAGATAATATTTCCTGATTTTTATCAAAAGTCTTCTTAAGTGACTTTGGTCATTTAAGATGTAATTAACTATAGAGGCTTGCCCTTATAAAAAGCATGTCCAAACCTAGCTTAATATAAACCCTATTTAATCTTTTATATTAAATATGAGAACTTGTTGATAAATACAAAGGTTTCGCAGACCAAACGGATGTCATACTTTCCATAGTTTATTTGATCGTGTCTTATCCTCAAGTCTTGTGTTTATCCTTTGGGATAGATATAGGATTTTAGGTACAGTGCTCTTTCATTTGAAATTATGAAAAATATTGGGTTAGTTTGATTTCATACTTCAACGTCCTTCCGAAGCGAGCGACGGGATTTCAATTCCGATGACCGACAGCTTCTTACGGGCAACTCCCCACAAAACCTCCGAAATAGCACCGACAGCTTCTGGCGACTCCGCTGGGGACATGCTTTTCTCTCTATATAAATCAAGAAATATTATTTTCACACATCGGTAATGTGTTCATGTCCCTCTTGGTACAAATTACCCTTCTTCTGTTGGCATACTTTACCCATTTCTAACTTGGGAAAGTATATATAACTCCTTGGACTTCAGGACTAGCTGTTCAACTATCTTTGAACAGGGGGTTCAGAAGGCCATTAATGACTTTTTGAATTTTCTTGTGGGGTTGGACCCCCAATAGGTGTGTCGGTGGACTAGTTCCACCTGGGCATTTCCTGCCACTGAAAAGGTCCCGCACTGGGTCCTAAAATATTTCACTTCTCCCTTCCAAATTTTATTTGCTATTCCGCAAATTAAATCAAATCGTGTTGTGCTGCAAGCACTTTGAAATTTTATTACATTACTTAATTTTTCTTAAGCAAGATTTTAAATACCTGTAAACTAAGACTCGCTCAATCTACAGATCAACCTCTTCTTTCAGTGCTTGCCCTAAAAAGTACAAGGTTTTTGGCCATATAGCTAACCCTAAAACTTTCTCTTTTAAAGCCCGCTGCAATGGTGTACCCAACGCTGACCTTTTTCTGCAACCTTCTAACGGACCGCAGCGCCCGTAACGCCGCTCCTACCATCAAATTTTGAGCTCGATTTGAAGACCTCGTGGTCATCCTCGGTAAAACACTGTTTGTGGTGATGAAGATCGCCGCTCCAGAAATGAAGGAGCCGTCTGCAGAATTCAATCTGAACTACCTTCAAGACTTCCTTGCCTGCAAAAAGGCTAAAGCTACTGTCGTCGCGGCACCCGTCAAACCTACCATCCCCACTGCTACTAAGGGGAAAAAAGTAATGATTGTTGAGGATCAAACTGAGGGATTAATTATCCCACCACCCATGTTTGAAATCGGGTCAAGCTCAAGGACTGTACCACTGACCCGAACTCAAAGGAGGAACCGCAACAGAAGGGTTCAAAGGGCCATCAAAGCACAGGATCTTGAAAAGAAACCCGTTGAGGAGGAGCCTCATCAAGTTGAAGAAGTGTTACCGAAAATTTATCCACTCCTGCGAGGAAGTAGATTCCATCCTCTGACATATACTAATGGATATGAGAGTATCTGATGGATCGCTGCCGCATTACCACCATTTCATGGACATGGTGAGGATGGAAAGAAGTTCACTCCTATCACCCGAGTTAGTGCAGTTTTCAGAAGGCTTGCTACTAAAGAAGGATGTTCGGTTAGCGAGTTACTTAAACGAGTGAGAGATGCAATTTATCCTCGCATTAAGAGGGAAATTTTGAAGGTAATCAAGTCCGCCAGACAGTCTCACAAAACAGCTGGAGTGCCATCTACTTGCATCCCGTCTGGCTCTGTTTAGGGAACAGAGTTGATACCGCAGTGATTACTACTGATCATACTGTCACCAGGACCACAGGTCGTCGATCGGTTAAGTCGAGACTGGGTCCAAAGATCTTACCTGTTGTTCTTGCAATCTTAGAGATAAGAACAAAGCAATTAACTAACACTATAGCCGGTCTACACCACGGGGAGCATACCTTCCCTCGACATTTCGATGTTTCTACTATGATGCTCAGTCCTGAGACATTATCGTCGAAAAAGAAGAGGGTATGGGTACCCAAGGTCACTGCACCGATACAGTGCAGTGAGCCTGCAGGACAGGAAGTAAAACCAGTACGTGAAATATTTGACATCGTTGTGACAATAGCTAGCCAGATGGAGGAACAAGTAGAGGATATCCACCAAAGTCCGTAGATGAGCTGCATAGGGTTATCCTCCTAAGGGATGAGCAAGTCAGTCTACTGGAGAAATGAATAGAAGAGATGACTACAGCTATGACCGCCATGGCCACCTTTCAGGAGCAATCACAAGCACCGAGATTGGCTTCTCCAGAGATTAATCAGCCAGAAATCATACACATCATAGATGAAAGAAGAGAGGATACTTCAGCAGACAAAGAAGAACAACTAAAGAAAGATTCTCCATTAGCTGCCATGCTAGAAAAGGAATTCAAGCAAATGGTTGAACAAGTGTGGAACGCCTTAGCCCAATCCAAGGGCGGTGCATCAATTTTAAAGGGTAGACCGTACCAAGAGGAGTTTGATACCATACCTTTCCCCAAGGGTTTTGTGGCCCCAAACTTCAAGATATTTGATGGGAGTAGAAATCCTAGACAACACATAGCACATTTCCTAGCCAGTTGTGGCAACACGAGGAATAATGAAGCTCTACTCTGCCAACAATTCGTCAGCAGCTTGTCAGGAATTGCTTTCGACTGGTACGCTGACCTGCCCAGCGGGTCATTTAAAACATTTTCAGAGTTCGAACAGTTATTTGTGAAAGATTTGTCGGGGCGTAACATCATGTGTCTATTGGAGAGTTCATGATGGAGAAGCAAAAGCCCAGCAAAACTTTGGCAGACTATACTTTGAGGTAGAAAAACCTTAGCATGAAATGTGTACCTCAGCTACAGGAACATCAAACGATTGAGACTCTACTCAAAAGCATTCATGGGTCAGTAGCATTCATGCTTAAGAAACTCACCATCAAATCCTTCGAGAAGCTACTCAGTAAAGCTAGCAGTCTTCAAGAAGAAATGAAGCACATGGAGCCACATGAAAAGGCTAAGGTAACCAGAGTGTTCAAAAGGAAATCAGGACTAGTCGTGTCTGTCGATAAAGGAAAGCAACCGATAAAGATATATGTAGAAGAACATCGTCAGTCTTCATCACAGTACTCTCAGAAACAGAGCAGTCAATCCAACCAACAGCCGCCTCAGGAGGGACCACCTCGAACAGTTGGTAAAAGAATATCCCTGTTAAAGCGACATAAAGTTGTGTATTCTTACAAGGATGAAGCCATACCTAAACTATTCAAGAGTCTGATGAAGAAACCATAATTCAAACTACCTGATCCAAAGAAACCCAAAGAGATGGATAAGAAGAATGAACCAAATTATTACCCATACCACCGGTTGCTTGGGTACACTATAGATAAGTGTTTTATCTTTAAGGACTGGCTCGAGAAGAACCTCAAGGAAGAGAACATTACAATCCTAAAAGAATATTTAAAAGAACCTAAAAAAGGTTCCACAAACATGATTTCGGCCGAGCTAATCTTCCTAATTGATCTGTATACCGGAATAGATGGATGGAGTACAACTTGGGATGAACTCAAGAGGGTCCTTAATCACATACAGGATTCATTGAAACAAGCTTCAACGAACACTGAAGAAATATGGAATGAGGTATGTAGTAGATCATCCAAGAAAATACTGAACAAGATCCAGTCTGCATCAAAACAAGCCTCTATTCAGAGTCTACAACATACCGAGCACGAGATGAAGTTTTCATCAAGGACAAAGAACAAGAAGAAGAAAAGTGTCACTTCCAAGATTGATAGCACGGAGGGTAGGATAGGGGCTGCCTCTACTAGATTGGTTGTCTCTGATTTGGGGAAGAAAATCCTTGAACCCTTGACTTTGTATGATTATCTTTTTGTCCCTTTGGAGTCTTATGAATATAATGATTATGATTTCGGCTACGTTTTGACTGTTTCTGGTGATAACGTAACTGATTATGACCAATCTAGCTATGATCTTGATTCCCAAAATGATCCTTAAATTGTATTCGAGTCTGATGAACTCATTATCAAGTCCAAAGAAGACATCAATGATATCGCTTACGACAGCACCGATAACGAGGAGCCAACTATCGAGTGTCATGGTACACCGCTTGCCATCAACTTAGATTTTTCCAACAGAGAGGAAAAGACACCGAAAGATTTAATATCTCAATAAGAAGAAGTCATGGAAGTCAACTTAAGGAGCAGAAAAGTGTTACCACAAAGAACAACTCCAACAAACAAAGGAAAACAGATAACGACTCGAGAAGAGATACCCCCACCTTCACCAGTGGAAGAACCACATGATCAAGATAAAATTGCAGAATCATACAAAGTAGACTACAACGTCCTAGCTAATCTTAGGAAGTTGCCTTCCCGACTAAGCATCTACGACACTCTGATCCTGTCAAAGGAGATGAGAGAGTCCCTGGTTACAGCCTTGCTTGATCCAAAAATTTGCTTAGCTCAGTTGGCTAGCACATCCTTAGATGAAGTTTGCTCGTTGAGAGAACAATCAAGGGTAACCTTCACAGATGAAGACTTGATGCTTGGTACCGCCGACCACAACCTTCCGCTCTACATCTCCGTCAATATCGACAGATTTGTGTTATCTAGAGTTTTAGAGGTTCTTGGGCATCTCTTAACTTGATGAGCCTACGAACATTGGCCTATTTGGATATTGAAGCTCAAGAGATTACGGCCGATAAAATGATGTTAATAGGATTCAACCAAAAGGGTGAAGGAGCCCTCAGATCAATTACATTATTTATAAAGGTTCTAGAACTCAAAAAAACCGCTAAATTTTATATCATTGACGCCGAGGCTTCTTTTAACGCTCTATTGGGTCAACCATGAATTCATGAGCACAATATGGTTCCATCATCTCTACACCAGTGCATCAAATACCACAAATATGGTCAAGAAAATTGCATCAAGGGAGACCTACAACTGTTTTCAGTGCGTGAAGTTGGTATGCATGAAGATGCTGCCTACTACGCGCCTGCAAAGAAGACTGTCTTCTCGCTCGAGAATTTTAACAAATAAAAATGAATATTCAGAAGAATCACAAAGATGAGGCAAAACAACTATGCTTCAACAACCTTCTACCACTCCCTTACAACGAGTTGGTGGGCTAGTTCACGCACCCGAGGTCTAGGCAGGGGACGTGGACGAGGAAAGATCAATTTAATTGTTGAACAGACTAGGCCAACCATCAATGTTGGTGGTGAAGAGAGTTTTGAAGACAAGATAATGATGCAAGATAGAAAAGACCTCAGTACGAGATATTTCTAGAAGATACATAAAAGAATGAATATGAAACAATGTATGATCGGATAAACCACTATGTGAATGCAATGACCCTTACTCTGATTCTCCCTCAAAAGGTCGAGAGTTTAGAGGTCAAGGAAGTTCGTAGTTTGGTTCAAAGTCGATCAAATTTTACCGTGCTTCTACCTCTACTTAGCTTGAAAAACATGTAAATTTGGATGTTGATTCTAACGAATTAATGGAATTGCCTTTTAGTTACTTCTCACCTTGTATTCAAAAGCTAATTCAACAGGGGAACTTACCAAAACAAACACCAAAAGATAAATTTCAACTTTTTGAAAAACTATGGAATACTAAACGTCAAACTCCCAATTCAAAAGAAGGTCTCAGATTTGGTACAGTTGGACCAGTCGATGATTCTGAATTTTGCATGGTTGTTACAAGTGAGTCAGAAGAGGATTGCCTCGATGTAAAGGATGATTCTACTGATCAACCATAGAAGATGCTCCACCAAAATTAGAGGAATAAATTAAATCTACCAATGATGAATTGAAAGAGATTAACCTCGGGACTGAAGAACGGCCCTGACCTACATTTTTAAGTTCTCTACTTAATGACGAAGAATCCGCAAAATTGATCAAACTATTAAAATAATTCAAAGATTGCTTCGCATGGAGCTACGATGAAATGTCAGGACTGTCAACAAAAGTTGCAGTCCATAAACTTGGGGTGGACAAGAATATAACCCTAGTAAAACAGACTCCCAGGAGAATGCACCTTCAAATAGAACAATAAGTCATCGCCGAAGTGAAAAAGTTGATAGATGCTAACTTTGTGAAAGAGGAGCAATACTCCACGTGGTTAGCCAATATTGTACCTATTCAGAAGAAAAATGGACAGATCCGCGTTTGTGCGACTTCAGAGATTTGAACATAGCATGTCCAAAAGAAGAGTTTCCACTACCTATACCAGAGATGATGGTGAATATCACTTCAACACATGAAACTTTCTCCTCCATGGATGGATCGTTGGGATAAAACCAAATTAACCTGACTCCTGAGGATGCAGTGCTTACAGCTTTCAGAACATCGATTCGAACTTTTTGCTACACAATGATGTCGTTCGGCCTAAAGAACTCCGGAGCAACATATCAGCATGCATTGACAAAGATTTTTTATGACCTTATTCACAACCAAGTAGAATGCTATGTGGATGATTTGGTCATCAAAAGTAAACAGAAAATAGACAATTTATACGATTTGAGGAGCGTGTTTAAACGATTACGATGATATGACCTTAAAATGAATCCCTTAAAGTGCGCCTTTGGCGTTACCTCCGACATATTTCTAGGATTTGTTGTATGTCATCAGGGAATCGAGATCGACCCGGATAAAATTAAAGCTATCTTGGAAATGCCTCCTCCTAAAACCTTGAAACAGCTACGTTCCTTCCAGGGAAAGTTGCCATATCTGAGATGCTTTATTTCTAATCTCTCAGGTAGGTATCAGCCTTTCTCGGCATTAATTAAAAAGGACGCCAAATTTATTTGGGAAGAGAAATGCCAGCATGCCTTTAAGGATGTTAAACAATATTTAATAACACCTCCTATTTTGGCAGGCCCTATCTCAGAGAAACCATTGATACTTTATACTGTGGCATTAGATGACTCTCTCGGAGCCCTCTTAGCCCAAGTCAATAAAGAGGGTAAAGAAAATGCACTCTACTATTTGAGTCATCGTCTAATAGCGACAGAGATAAGGTATCCACCTATTGAAATGTATTTTATGGTGTTAATTTTCACCACCCAAAAGCTTAGATATTATATGCTTTCTCATAAAATTACCCTAATCTCAAAAGTTCATCCATTACAATATTTGATGAACTGACCAACACTCTCCAGACGTTTAGCGAGGTGGTGAATGATCTTATTGCAAATCGATATAACTTTTGTGCCCCTCCATGCTATCAAGGGTTAGATGCTAGCAGACTTTCTCGCTGCACACCCACTGCCAACTGGGTCCTCTCTCAACGACGAGTTACTAGACGAGCGAATACTATAAATGGAATTTTCTATTGTGCAGCGCTGGGAAATGTACTTTGATGGTGCTTCGTCAGCCAGGAAAGACAAAGGATTCCGCTTAGTTATACCAGGAAAAGCAGGGATCAGTTTGATCTTTGTTATGCCATATAAGGGTATGTTGAGGTTCTCATACCACTTGATAAAGCCGTGCACCAACAATGAAGCAGAATATGAAGCTTTAATCACTGGATTGGAATTGGCAATCTCAATGGATATAACAAACATTTCCATTTAAAATGGATATAACAAACATTGTCATTTATGGTGACTCTCAACTTGTCATCCAACAGGTCACCGAACAAAATAGAATTCTGAAACCAAGATTAGCGGAGTACCATCAGTACACAATGAAGCTCGTAGAGCAGATTCCTGAGGTGACTTTCTACGGGATTTTTTGGGGAGATAATACCCATGTCGACGCTCTAGAAAAACTCGGTACGGAAATGGCGTGTCCCCCGGAGGATTTCATCAAAGTCACAGTGCAAGGAAGATGAGCCTTGTCTCAAAACGACTTCAAAAGTCTACACAAGCTTGGAAAAGAAGAAACGATAAATACAGTTGCAGACATCAGCAAAGATTGACGCAGGCCATTAATAGAATATTTGCATGCTGGAAAGCTACCAGAAAACAAGTCTAAGGTGCACCACATCACAAGGAGGGCTATGTCTTACGCCCTGGTAGGAAATGTTCTCTACAGAAGATCATTCGACCAGATGTGGCTACGGTGTTGGAGCAGAGCCGAAGCACAGAATATTATCAGAGGAGTACATGCTAGTTTGTGTGGTGCTCACCAGTCAGAGCTTAAAATGAAAATGAAGATCAAAAGAATCAGGTACTATTGGCCAGTAATGATATCCGATTGCATGGATGCAGCCAAAAGATGTCATCAATGCCAAGTGCATGGGTGGGTCATACACCAACCTCTGAATGTGCTACACCCAACTGATGCCTCGTGGTCATTCAAGTGTTGGGGCACATACATAATAGGTCTGATAGACCCTCCATCTTCCAAGGGCCACATGTTTATACTTTCCACTATAGATTACTTCTCTAAATGGGCAGAGGCAGTACCGTTACATGAGGTTATGACACAACACGTTCTTCAATTTTTCAAAAGCCAAATTGTCTACCATTTTGGAGTACCGCAAAGAATAATCTCTGACAATGGGACAACTTTCAAAAGTACAAAGATCAACAATTTTGCCAGAAGACAAGGGATAGATTGGAGATATCCCACAATTTGCTATCCCAGAGCTAATGGTCTGGTCGAAGCTTTCAACAAGACACTGATGCATATTTTGAAGAAAACACTGGATGAAAACAAAAGGGATTGGCATAAAAAATTGTTAGAAGCCTTGTGGGCTTACTGGACGACATTTAGGACTCCCACTCAGTGTACACCCTTTATGCTCGTGTATGGGAGGCCGTGCTACCGCTAGAAATCTAGACACCATCTCTCAGAGTTGTCGTTGCCAACCAACTCACAAAGGAAGAAAGCACAAAACTCAGACTTGAAGAACTGGAGAGTCTCGGGGGAAAATGACTAGAAGCCCAAAAAAATTTGGAGCTTTACTAGGCGAGGATGGTACAAGCCCATGACAAATTGGTCCACCGAAGGACAATCAAAGTTGGTGACCTCGTTCTTGTGCTCAAAAGACCTATTCTTACATGCCGCAAAATAGGTGGAAAATTTGAGCCAACTTGGGAGGGGCCATTTTTTGTTGAGAAGCTCTATACGGGAGGAGCCTAACAGTTAGTGGACTTCCAGGGATAACCGATAAATGGACGATACCTGAAAACCTATTACGCAACTTGATGTTGCTCAATATCGCTTGCCTCTTCTTTCTTTGAAACTTTAAAACTTTGATTGTTTTAGGGTTATCTATGTGGCCAAATTTCAATGATCGGGTCAAAATTTTGTAATTAACCTCATTATAATGAAAATTTTGAACTTCACACGTTCTCTTTTCTACTTTTGAATTTAAATACCCTACTAAATTAAATGAAACTCACACATAAAATGAATAATCCTCTTCACAAAAAAAAAAACTAAAATTTACTTTAATAAATAATTTGTTTTGTTCTTGTTCATTCCAAGCTTCGGCCCACTGACGTTTTTCCTGTCGTATGAAGGAAAATGTCAGGACAGAGGTTGATCTTTGCCTTCCAGGACGGCTGGAACCTTGCACTGAATGAGGAGATGGCGCAGCAAGCAGGTTGTCAGAGATTTCAACATGGATTTCAACTAATTTGATATGGACTACGAGGGTCCTCTAATGGATGTAATCAGTAGTAAAGAAAAAAAAGGAACTGCCTTCACTGATTAAGGTAATCACTCAAGATAATGTGTCACGCAAAGGTAAAAATGTGATAGCGGAACAAGATCTGATTGTGGCTCCCAGTCGTCTGCCCTCCACGGTAGCCACTCCAGCAAAGGACCTGATAGTTGATCGTAATGAACGATTACCAAGTACTTTGCTCCGCAGGACGCAACGCAGAAATGCCGGCTGAAAGAAGCAGAGAGCTTTTCTGCTATAGGAACACAAACTCCCGAGAGACGTGAGCAATTTTCTTACCCTCATTTCTGAGGGACATATTTACGAACCAGATCTGACAGAAACTTCTACCAGCCTGCTCACTACAGATGAAGAGTCAAGATTTGTGACAGAATCAGATGTGCTCCCAGTTCTAGATATTTTATGCATTGGTTGCCCAACATGCAACGTTAAGGTACCAGTCGGGACATCATTAACGGGCGCATTTTTAGAATGCCCGGATTGCAACGTTCTGCATCTATAGCATTTCAATACATTAGAAGAATACACTTCAAGCACCAACGAGTCTCAGACTCTAAACTTCGCGACAAATGAACCATATGTCCCACTAGGGACAGATCAGCATGCACTGTGAAGCCCGGGATCATACATCCCATTAGAAGACGAGTCTTATATTCTAGCTCGACTAGCACCAGTTTGGGTTCCTACCGATGTTTGAAGAAAGGAACGCCCGCGACAGTTTCCAACTCCTTGTATGGTAGAATACTACAAGATAAGCAGAGTAATTAAAAAAGAATTCGTGTTCTATGAAGAAGCTCAGGGGAAGTTCGTCAACATATTGGAAGGTCTGGACCTATATACCAGGGTTTTCTCCGAGACTGATGAAAGTAGCATTCTGGACTACATCTTAGATTTAAGAGATAGAGGGTCGAGTGGGCCTTCTCATGGAAATGACATATTTTGAGCTAAAGAAATGGATGAGGGGAAAGGGAAGAATCACCATCCAATGTGGCTATTGCTACTACTTTAGAAACGACAGACAGAGGATTCCGCCTGGGATCCTCAGATACGACCAAGTGGATTCGTTATTATCGATGATAAAATGGATGATCAAGAGAATGGTCAAGTGGAATATTCTACATGCTACTTGCATCCCAAACAGTTGCATCATTAACATTTATGACGAAGGTGACTGCATTCCCCCACACATTGATCATCATGATTTTGTGAGACCTTTCTACACGGTCTTGTTCATAAGTAAAAGTAATATGCCTATTTTGGAAAGAAATTGATATCGTCGATCCTGGTAAATTCAGAGGTTCTGTGGAGATTTCTCTTCCAGTCGGTTCAGTACTTGTTCTTAAGAGGCAACGGTGCAGACGTTGTCAAATATTGCATTCCAGGAGTGCGACACCGTAGAGTGTCTGTGACTTTCCGTAGGATAGATGAAAGTAAAAAACCGTATGGATTCCAGCAGAACCCAAAATTGGAGGAGTTGTTTCCATACGAGCTATGAGAAGGTTGTACCTCTAAGTACATGTGAAGGGAACTCTTATCCTGGAACATGACTTAAAAGGT
>NEWO01000183.1:207659-246764 GCA_003013225.1 Phalaenopsis aphrodite
CCTTGAAAATTTTGGATGGTGGTATTTCTCTTCTCATTTAGGAATTTTGAATGAAAGATGGTGTGAAATATTCTAACATTTTTTTTAGCTCATGTTCTCTAAATATATTAAATTTAGTATGATATTTGATTGTAAATATTATATGTTTAGTCATGGTTTAGCAATAGTCTTTTATGCAAAATTTAACATTACTGTTTTTTATCAAGGTCTGTCATTGCCTATAAATCAGCCATCTGCTATCATCGATTAAAGAAACTTTGTGTTCATCAAGAGAGATGAGACTCATTCCTTTGTGACTCGAGTATCGTGAGAGTTGGTAGTTTTCTTTAATATTTTCCTACATGATAGTTGTCAACTGGTGATGACTTTTTATCTTAAGCTTATACTTAAGTTCGAAGAAGAATCAGAAACTCATAAAATTAAGTTTGGCTTAACCCCATAGTATTTTTCAGGATTCATCTAATCCTCTATCTAGGTTGCAAAATTACAACTAGAATATGCATTTTATACCAATATCTCATGCTTAGCCTATGTGTTCTACTATGCGTCTGACAGAAGTCATGTATCATGAAGATTTTAACATCCTAATTGGCCAAACTAAGAGTAAGTGTTATCTAAAAGGTTAATCAATAACATTAGGACAAGCTGATATGAGAAAAGAATGCTTAAATTCCTTTATTTTTTTCACATATTTTTGCATGAAATTGCACTTTAAAGAAAGATATTCTTATTTTTTCCTTGCAAGTATAACAGGTATTAGAAGTGGAATAAAGTGGAAGAGACATGGAGCAAAGTGGTGGAGACTTGGAGCAATGAAGCTCAGAAGAGACTACCACCTACGCGTCAGACCCTTGCGTGTTTCAGTCTTTGGCCCAACAACCCGAGAGATTTGCATTTAGGCGTCATTCAATGGGAACTAAGGTGTTACCTTACTAACGCTTAGAAACCAGACTTTTTGGCGCTTAAGTGCCCATATTGATCCTGACCGATAGAGATATTGGTGTTTAGACACCAGCCGCTTGGTGCCTAGGCACGAGTAACTACTTGACGTAGTTTTTTTTAGCAGTTTGTGTAGAAGATGTGGAGAGTTATTCAGACTGCTAGAGAGTTTAATGAGGAGAGGTTTTAAAGACTTTTGAAGAGGATGAAAAGAGAGAAAGAATAGGGGTCTATAAGTTGGCTGTAAGAATGAAAGGAGAGAGTATTTGTGAGCAATTTAGAGAGGATTTGAGTCGTTTATGAGGAGAATATTCAAGAGAGCACTAAGTGAACAGAAGGTCTATGAGTAAGCATTCTCAGAGCTTTGCAAAGGAGAGAAAGTCAAGTATTGTATAATTTTATTATTGTATTTTTGTAAACAAATTTATTTAGTAGATTTTCTTGTTTACAATGATGTTTTATGTTGTGTTCTTCATGCTAAGTAGTTTTCTTTTACTTTTTCTTGTGATGTTTTAAGCAGGAAGTATAAGAGTGAAAAAAGTTTTTAAATTATTTTTAAGTTCTTAATGTGATGAGTAATCTTTGATTCTTCATTTATTTTTCATTATAGCCAAGTGAATTGTTAAAATATGTTTTGTTCCATAATGACTTGAGAGAGCAATGATGGAATCAACAAGTTTAGTCACAGTGATCTATAGAGTATGGTGCAAGTACTCAGTAGGGAGATGCTAATGTTAGAGAAATATTCTTTGATGGGTTCAAGTTGGGATTTAGGGAATTAAAATCAAATTAATCAAACTTCTTTATGCACTCAAGAGAGGGTAAAGAATAGAGTTTCCCTATTTGTCACTTGCTACAATCACAATTGACACTTTACATTTCTTACCCTACTTTTATATAAATACAGGGAAGGTATCTCTATTACTTGATAATCACTAATCCAATTATGATAAGTAAGATTTCTGTAGGATTTAACCTTTAAAATTGCATTGCAAAATGGTCCATCTTAAAATTACCTATTTTTAGTACAAATTTTATGATTGTTTTATCCATATTTTTAGTGATATTGCACTTTAAAGAAAGATATTTTACATATTTTTGGTTTCATGTACATGGAATGGACATTTGGAGAAAAGGAGGTAAAAATGAGCAAAAGTGGTGCAAAATGGTATGACGTCAAAGCACTGTCCCTTGACGCTATAGCGCCATAGATGTGTGGTTTCATGTACATGAAATGAACATTTGGAGAAAATGTGGTAAAAATGAGCAAAAGTGGTGCAAAATAGTATGGAGCCATAACACCGTCCCTTGACGCTATAGCTTCATAGACGGGAACAACGGGCGCTATAGCGCCAATAACTACCCTTCTAGAAGATCCATTAAATTTGACCAAATTTTGAAGGGGTGTTTGAAGCAACCTTTGGTTATTTTCAGACATCTACTATTATGGACAAAAGTTGGACAAAATGGACAACTTTTTGGCAGCATTTGAAGTCCCACCTTAGTTTTTAAGTGTATGTTTTAACACGTTTTGTGTTGTAAGTGTAAGAGTTTGGAGATTTCTTCAAGGAGACTCCAGAATTTGTGTTGGGGAGAAAACATAAGGTACTTTGTAGCTATACTTAAGTATGTGTTTTATTTTATTCTCCATAATTTCTGAGTATTTCCTTTTCATTCTCCTTGCTCTTGCGAATTAATCTTGTAGGATGAGAATGAATTAAAGATTTTTATTTAAAATTTGCAATGACATTTTCACCAATTCTTCATTAACTTTACAAAAGGACCACTTGTGAGGTTTAAATGGTTGAAAAATATAAAAACCCGGGAGGGCTATAATTTCACCCAACTAGTGAGTGTCACACTTGATTCTAAGCAGAGCTTTTGCAATCATCTAACGGGGAGTGCAAATAGATTGGGAGATAAGTTTTGATGGGCATAGAATTGATGTTTCTAGGGTGTCAGACTAGATTCTTTTTCAAATTCAATTTAAGGTTTGGATCGTAAGGGTCCCGAGTAGATCCTATAGAAGGGGCACAATGGGTGATCTGTAAGTGATAGGCAAGAATCTATTCATCACTACTACACAAGCTGGTGAAAAAATCTAAATTAACCAATGTTCTTTGCTAGCACCGAGAGGGGGTAAAGAATAGGAATGCTCCTACTTTTCACAACACATCATCATATTCGTACTCATTCAAATCCTACATAGATTAATATATTATTGCAAGGGGAAAGATCCTTACATATTATTCAGACTCGTTAGAACTTACTCATTGAAATCCTACATAGATTAATATCTTATTGCAAGGGGAAAGATCCTTACATATTATTCAAACTCTTAGAGCTACTTTTATTAAGCTATTAGATCTATTTACTTTTATCTGCTTTAGTTTAGTGTTAACAATTGTTGTCATTTAAATTTTATTTAAATATACAATTTAGATAAAATTTACATTTGAGTTTAGCAAGCCATTTTAAATATTTCAACTATTCTCATAGGATCGATACTGTGGTTTGTAAGGAAAGTCCTATATTTATCGAAGCAATATGTACCTCTGGTGTGAAGTAATATTACTTATTTTTCATGTCATCACATTTATTCACACTAGCTACTAAATATAAAGTTTTTGGCAATCTTTTGGAGATTAAAAATACAAGTAATTGCGGGTCGGGTCAAGTTTTTGGCACCGTTGTTGGGGATAAGTAACATAAACTTTTAAAATTTGGAAAGAAAACTTTTTTTTTATTTCCTATCTTGTTTGAATACTGGATTTTATTTTATTAAAACTTTTTAAAAACTAAAAAACCAAGAAAATCAAAAACTCAAAAAATTATTTAAAAAAAAAATAAAATCTCAACTACTGTAAAATCTATTTTATTTTGTTGTGATATTTTAATTTTTGAATTTTCTTATTTGTATATGTTTTTTGAGATCTGAAGGATTAGTAACTGCCAATTTTGAATTAGAACACACTATAAAAAAATTCAAAAAAAAGGAAGACTTAATTAATTTCAAGTTATGGAGAACACTTGAGAAAATAATTTTGAAATTCAAAACGGTAAAAATGAACATCATAATTTACAAAAACCTTTAAGGAATTATGCAAACCCTATGATAGATGAAATTCACTTAAGTATTCAAACTATTTTTGTAGCGACTAACTCATTTGAACTTAAACCTACAATAGTATAAATGGTACAAAATAATCATTTTGAACAAAACAAGGGCCCAAATTTACATCTTGCATTTTTTTAGAAATTTGTACTACATTTAAATATGATGGTGTATCGAGTGATGTTGTCATACTTAGACTTTTTCATTTTATATTAAGGGATAAAACTAAGATATGATTAAATTAATTAACACCTGTATCTATTAGAACTTGGGGAGATTTAGCACAAAAATTCTTGGTTAAGTACTTTCCACCTTAAAAAACTGTTGAACTTAGAAATGATATTACTTCTCTTACTCAGTATGTAGGGGAGTCAATTTATGAAGCTCGGGAAATACTTAAGGGACTCCTTAGAAAGTTTCCACATCATGTTTTACCAGACTGGTTAATTGTTCAAAGTTTTTATAATGGGTTAGTTAGATCCCTTAGATCTATCATAGATGCTGCTGCTAGAGGTTCATTAATGTCTAAATATTTGATGAAGCCTATGCTTAATTTGAAGAAATGACTATGAATAATTTTCAATGGCCTTATGAAAGGGTAAATCATAAAAAAGTAGCCATTATTCATGATAATGATGTTATTTTGATGGTTGCTTTACAATTTGTGCAATATCTAAGAAAATAAACCACATTAGGATGAATTTTTCTCAAACACCTCAATTGAATGAAGAAAATTCATTATCATAAATGCTTGATTCTCAAACTTCATAAGAAGCAATAAATGTTATTAATAGACCCAATAACCCATATTCTAATTATTATAATCCATGTTGCAAAAACCATCCAAACTTGAACTGGAATAACAATTCTAGTTGTGAATGTGAATAGTGAGGGAACAATCAAGTAAACCCTTTTGGGAAATATGAAAAATTAGGGTAATTCTAACTTTAGACATACTTATCCTTATGGATTTAACAGTAAGCAACAAATTAAGGAGAAGATGTTGTCTTTAGAAGAAGTATTGTTACAAATGGGTAATCAATTACAGAGTCAAAGTGCTGTATAAAAAACATAAAGAATCAGCTGGGACAAATTGCTAAGGCACTTAGAAATAGACTTCCGGGGTTACTTCATATTAATGTTTAGATCAATCCTAAAGATAAAATTAAAGACAACCGTTAATCTCATGTCATTGTCTATATTTAGAAGACTAGGTTTAGGAGCTATTTCTCCCACTACCGTTACTCTACAGTTAGCTAACCAATCTATTACTTATTTTAAAGGGTTTATAGAAGATGTTTTGGTTAAAGTGGATAAATTTATCTTCCTTATTGATGTCATTACATTTATGTTGACCTCAGATTTGGTTGAGGTCTAGTTTTTCCTATTTAGTAGCCTAGGGTCTAGCCATAGGACTTTCTTGTTGATTATTTCTCGAAAACTAGAAAAAGAACCCTCACCATTAGAAATTCCAAACTCCTCTTTACTCAACTTGAAGTTCCACTTACTGGTCTTAACCTCTAGCACTTAGTAGATGCGATCATTGTGGGGGAGCCCAAGGAGAGTTCCCATAGGACTTCTTAACCTTAGGGTTGAGAATGGGTGTTGGTATAGAGCTAAGGTACTCACCTCACTCATAATCACTCACAAATACAAACCCAAAATTTCTTAACTTTGATCCCTTAATCCTTTGGGAGAATCATTTAGATGGTCCCCTAAACCCACTGACCCTAAGACCAGTACATAGAGGACCCAAATGGGATTTTCGTTGGTCCATAGCTCATTTATGGTTGTTAGCACCACAATTCTACCAAAAATACTCAACTATACCTTTTTCCACAAAACTCCACTAAATTACCTAAGTACCCTTGAAACCCTAAATTTGGCCAAAATTCCTAAATTTACCCAAAATGCCCAAATTTGTTCAAAAATCATTTCAAACCTTTTAGAAACATCCAAATTAGCCAAAATCACCAAAAATTGCCAAATTATCAAAATGTCCCTCCTTAGCCCAAAATTTCAAAAATTCAAAAAAATCCCAAAAATTTTGAAAACCTTTAAAATATTCCCAATTTAATTTTCCTCAACTCCCGCATGAACCAATTTGACCATTTTGACTAAAACCCCAAATTGTCTTTTAAGGCCCAATTTCCCAAAATTCACCTCAAATGTCCATCAATTTAATCCCAATCTCCCCCAATTTCAATTCTAAACTCAAATTAACTTTCCATATGACCAATATAAACCAAATCCAATCTCAATTGGCCCATTCTTTGAGCCCAATTTTGATCTAAGTCAAACCCCCAATTTCGGCCCTATGACTTGGTTCCATAAAATTGAACCCCATGGCCTACTCCATTGGTCTCAATTTGAATCCTAAACTCTTTAAAACACTTGTGAAGCCTCAATTTCATTTAATTTCAACCCAAATCCAAAAATCCCCAATTTTTCCCTAAATTAGCCATGTCTCAAAATTCCCCAAATTGATTGCCTTAACCCTAAAAATCTTAATAACATCTTCCTTGATAATTTGGACCATTTAATTGAGCCAAATTTCAAGCCTAGCTCAACCTTATCCAAAGTCTAGTCCAACATGCCCAAAATGACAAAAATCTCAAAATCCTTCAAATTGAGCTTCCAATTGAGCTCAAAATTACTTCAATCCTTCACCAAAAATGTTCATTACAATCATCTACACAATGTTGATCTATTAATTGGGCTCAAAGTCATGGCTAGCCTAACCAAAACCTAATCTTTGGTCATTTGGACACATATTGGACCCATGCACCAAAATTGACCTTGACATGCCAAATTGGTCAAGGCAAAGCCACCACAGCTAAATTTTGGACCTTATTGACTAGGCTAAACTCCATGGAACCACCCAAATGAGCCATGGACCAAAGGATCCCCAAATCAAGGGATTTATTTCAAAAATTTATTAAGCTTAAGGGATTTTTGCCAAAACTAAACACCTGCCCAAATAAATTATTGTGACAAATTCCCCTGGCTCATCTGACCTCCTGGCCACCTCCCCTAGCCTTGCCGACTAGCCTAATCACCTGAGGAGCCAAAACCGTGAGCCACTCTCAAGAAATCCAAACCCAATTCAAACCTAGAGACCACCTCATCTCATTTTAAATTTAGAGCTTCTCAGACATTCACATAAGCATCATTTTACACCCCTCAATTGGCCCACAGAGCCACTCTAAGCCATTTTTATAAAAGCTCCACCTTCATGGCCATGAGGTCTGCTGAAAAATTTCTTAAGGATAGCCTCTGAAATTACTACCTGAGCTTCCTTGAGACCTCTACAGTGAAATCCAGCCACTCCCTTCCCCTAATTCCCTTTGTCGGAGTTCAGTTTTGGAGCTCAAATCCATTTTGAAGATAGGACATTAGTCACACACCTCCACAGTGCACCAAATCTAAATTAAACTCACCCACACCATCACCGCATTGAACTAATACAAAGCCCTATCAAATCACCCTAATACAAAGCCTCTAAGATAGCTCAAGACCAACACCCAAATCTGGCCTTGATTGAATTTGGGTCTATACCTTTCACCACGACTAGAGGCTCAATTTTTAGCCTCCTTGGACCTCCACGAACGTGTCGAGCACCTCTGATTGAAGCTTCCTTTCTTAGATCAAAGGTATTGAACATCCCCACTTCTTGAGCCTAGTTTGATTCTCCATTTGATTAGGCTTAGTTTAATGGCATGTTTACCGTATGGATATATTCTTCTCACTTAGACGAGTCCATAGGATCAAACCTGCGGTCATTTGGTGGAGAAATGAGTGAGATCTTAGGGTTTTAGTATTAATGGTCACAGATTAGCCTATTTGGGGATGTGAAGGGGAGTCATCCGATCGAGCGTTTATAATATTAATAGATGAGATCTAACCGGATGAACTCTCAGTGGTTGAACCGCGAGAAGCATGGTTGCTAAGTTGAATGGCGGCACCGAACCAAATGACGACGCATGGAGCCTCGAAGACACCTAGGATGAGGTGGCGCCAAACATTTAATTAGATAAAAAGGGAATTAAATAAATCAAAAAATGATCCCTAACTTCAAAAATCCATATCTTGATGTAAAAGAATCACAAAAATAAAATAAAAATACCATCTTGCTCAGTAAAGAGAGGAAAATAATGTGAAAATAATTTGATATTTATGTGATGCATATTTTATTTTTAATTAATTAAAAACTATTTTCAGTCTTTTTATTCTCCATCAATGTAAACATTTCACCATGGCTAGAAATTTTGGCATGTTGTTGCCTCTGTCATAGGAAACATTCTTTGATTTTTTCAAAGCCAGAGGAGATCTCTAGACACAAATCAATATTTTTCAAGTTTATGTCTATTATTTGCATAAATTAATCATAAATTAACATGTTGCTCAGAAAGTTCCAAGATAATTTTGGAAGGCTTATTGTGGCCAGAGAAACCTTTGAAAAATGTTTGATGATCTAAGTCATTAAGAATGCACCTAATTTGCACAAACCCTAAAATGCAAAGAAAATTAATTTTAGGAAACAGACACATCCAAATGACTTGGTTTTTAATCTCCACTATAATTTGAAGTCAGAGAGCTCCCCATAAAAAAATTCAAAATATTTGGAGCTCATTTGATAACTCAAATTGATTTTCTATGTTAAGTGTCATTTTTAACACTAAAATAAATTTTAATTAAAATATAACTCAAAAAATTATAAAAATTGGTTTTGGGAGTTCTCAGTGATCAGAGGAATTTTCTAAAAATAAATTTTTAGTTAAAATAAAAATTACAATTTTAAGCCTTTCCTTAATATTTAAATAATTAAAAAATTATAAAAATCACAAAAATAATAAAATTCATGGAAATGTTCTAAATTGTTTTCTAAGCACTTAGAAATAAATGGAATATTTTTTCTAATTTTCTAAGGGAAGATCTTGAATTTTGAAACTTAAAATAATTTTTAAAAGATAAAAATGGATTTTAACAAAAAAAATTTAAAAATCCTATTCTTGCATATAAATATATATATAAATTAAATTAAAATTTGAAAAATCACATTTTCTCCTCTGATGTCTTAATTGACCGATGAATGAAGTGGGATGAAAATTCCAAAGTGATTTGAATTAAATTTGATGAATTATGAAGTATTAGAGCCTCGTGGGCAAAGTTGTAATTTTGGAAATTTAGCCTTAATTAACATTTAGGCTCAATTCAAGAAAGGGAAATGGGTAACCTTTGATCATAATTAACATATTTAAATGATTAAAACACAAGGGGGTTAATTGGTAGAAACCAATCTCACTTTTATTAATTAAAGGATAAATTTGTAATTTCCTTAAATTATTAAAATTTGGAAGTCTAGTAGATTAAATGATTTTAGACTTAGGGGTATGATTTTTGGGTGTTGATAACTCACTAATTTAACACCCCTATTTGATGTTCAAATGACTTTAAAAAATGAATCATCATCATTTAAAATTTAATCTCTTTCAAAATATAACTAAGATATCTATCAAAAGTTTAAAGGACTTAGTAGTGACCTAGGCTAAATCAAATTTGGTTAAATAATGATTAGAAAAGTGAACATAATTAAAAATTGAACATCTTTAAAAACACTACAAGGCCAAATTAAAAAGTTGGCTAAGGGTCTGTTTGGCGCAGCTGCAGATTCTCAGCTTTTCAGCTGCAGCTGCGCTGCCCCAGGAAGTAGCTGTGGGGAAGCAGCTGTGGGGAAGTTGACTGCCTATTTGGTGCAGCTGCATGAAAAATGCTGTGAGGCAGCTGTTTTATGTAAAAATGACCAAACTACCCCTGTTTGTTAAAACTGTTTAAAATTTTTGATTTATTTGTATAAATATGGGTTTAATATACATAAAGTTTATAAAAATATTATTTCTTACTTAATTAAATGAAATAAATTGTTTTCAACATTCATTTTTATAGATATTTTTGTAAAAATATTTTGTAATTTTAAACACATATAGGTTTAAAATTTATCTTTATCTTTATATCAATGTATACAAATATTAATTCATCTATACATATAAAAATTTACAAACATAATTTAGAAGCATAAAATGTAAAATATATAAACGCACCTCAAGCCATATGAAGTCGTTTTTTCTTACATAAAGACGTAAGAACTCATACAGTTTCGTACATCCAAAAATAGCCCAGAGTACACAAATGCAACTCAACCACTAGCTAGGAGAAGCAGAATGAAAACAAACTGTAAAACTACGACCACGACGAGTAGCATAATGGTAATGTTATTTATAACAATGACACGCTGTAGCTCCCTTGTCTGCCCTTCATCCTCTGAAACTCGCAAATCGCTACCAACATCATCCTCAGCATCAGAGAAACTGTCCGCCCATCGGAAAAATCTGCATTGATCGGCAATGCTTTGGGGGCATGTATAAAGCTTCCTACCATAGTTATGTGCTTGCCGTGAGGTCAAAAGTGTGGTTTGCAAGCCACAATGACAAACTACTAGTCGGGAGGTAGCAGACATCCTAGAACTCATATTATTCTGAAAAGCAATGCAGCATAAAACATAATTACTAACATATTAAGTAATGAAAAAAGAGATCATTAAAATTGAAATAGTTGTTTGAAAACAAACACAACCCCTATCATATTGTGTTTACAGTAGATCTGGATCAAAATAATCACTCTCCAACTAATGAGGTAGTGAACTCCTCATGAAGGGCTTTCATTTCATTCGCACCTTCTCCATCTTTCGTGCAAATTGAAGCATTGTCGTTCTCCTCTGTTGATAGAGATTGACCAATGCGGTATTCAAAAGCTTCGAGTGGCACTTCCTCGTCATTGACCTCGACACGCTTGAAATCCACATCAGCTCGAGTTGGATGTTGCCTAATATAGTTATTAAGGGCCACAGTGGCTAACATTACATGCACCTATTTCGAAAACGGATAAGGTGGTATATCTCGAAGTATGACCCATTTTTTCTTCCAAACTCCGAAAGTCCTCTCAATAACGCCTCGCAAGGATGAATGTCTTTTATTAAAGACCTCTTTTCTATTTCTCGTACGGTTGCTGGCTCTCTGAAAATCTGGAAGATGATACCTTGTGTCAGGATAAGGTTTAAGGTACCCCCCTCTTCTTTGGGTAGCCAGCGTCCACCAAATAGTACTTCCCTGAAAACTTATAAACATTAGGTGAGCATACAAAAACAATTCTTCTTGTATTAGTAAGGAACTAACCATGTGGTGGGTGAGAAAAATTGTACTCCATATTTCTCGTTGCAATTTTAAAGATTCTACAATCATGTGTGCTGCCCTCCCATCCAGCCACTGCAAATGTAAAACACATGTTGAAATCGCATACTGCCATGATATTTTGAGTTGTGCTTCCGGAACGGCCGATAAATGCAACTTTCTCGTTATCCGGGACCCTAGCATGAACGTGCATTCCATCGAGTGTGCCGATGCAATCCTTTACGAATAAGTGAAATCATTTCAATATACAATCCAGTAATATTTATTTGAAGTATGAATGTCTACCTTGAAATGTGGCATGTATCGAGCATTGTTGCGAATCTCTACTGGCGTTCTTCCAAACGTTAGATCTGTGAGTTTTATTTTGGCTTGTGCTAGACTGACAAGAGAACTCAAACCAACTGAGAAATATCTGCTTATTATTTCAGATGAGTGTTGGAAGAGTTCCATGGCTCCCCGCATTGACTCGTTCTGTGATAAAATATAAAGTGTTATGCCCAATACTTCACGGTCTGTTGTCATAGACGATCTGTGAAGTCCATGAGATGTTTTTAGATCAAATAATAGATCTCTGAAAACACCTTGGGACATGCGGAAGATGTTTTAAAATCTCATTGGGTGTCCTGAAATCACTTCTCCCATTCATTTGTCTCCAATCTGAGATGATGTGTAACACGGCTCACGGTCCACATAAGTATTTTAGTAATGCACTAGTATATTTATGCTGCATTTCGACGTCGACATCGGACTTCCTCTGGGTCCATGACGATATGAACTATATATTACACTTTGAAATATATTTAAGCTCATAGATGGAATAAAACAACCAGACATATGAATTATAATTAGAAAAAAAATAACTTAAAAATCATTTGGAATGAAGTTAAATCAGTTTCATAAAAATGACGAACAACCACAAATAAAAAAGTGTACTAGCAGGAGTAATCATAGATGGAATGAAGTGCAGCAGTCTAGTTTCCAAATCATAAACAAACACAATGTGAACTAATGAGGAGTTAAACTTCACAAGTCACGGTTGTTATAATAATAGTGTATGCATTCCAGTCGTCGCTCTTTGCTCAATACTGTGAAGAAGTCTCGGTGGAGGGAATCAAGAGAAAGGTCTACAGCAAAGTAGAAAAGATCACGATCCCCTGTAAACTCTGGATCTTCCTCAAGAAGTCCAATGACCTCATGAACCAAGGTTTTTTGAACTCTGTGAGGGGCGTCATTAGATGAGTCGGCTAGGTATGTCCCTCATAGATGCAGGTCCACTCTTTCTCTTACGTTCGTTCCGGGGGCGCTTCGCACGGTTGGTGGATTGAATTTCAGGTGGCTCAATACTGTGGAATTCTGCAAAATCATTTGATAATTCCATGGCCACATTCTCGGAGGTTGTTTCAAAAACTGTTTGGCTAAGGGCAGTTGAATATTTCCCTGTAGCTACCACCCCACCAAACATCATTTGTAACTTGCCCTCCAATTCTGGTTCAATTTTAGCCAATCTGAACTTCTTTGCCGCAGGAACAATCTGCAAAAGAGAATGAATGGTTATTAGAAATAAAAAACAGAACTTATTAAAATTAAAAAGAATGACTCAATAAAATCTTACCACAAGCCGTTCTTGCCACAAATCCTCGGACGCCTCAATTGTTCTATTCACCGGATCCCATCCTAATCCAATGGAGCCACGCCTCAAATCATTCTACAGTTTCCAATCTTTCTTAAGCTGGTCCCATTTACTCTTCAATTGGAGCCTATCATATTCCCTACTTGTCATCTCCTTGAATTTGCTAATGATGTTATCCCAACCTTCCTTATTGAAAAATGTCATTGGCCTATTTTCCTTATCAATTTCACCTATGCATAGGTCACAGAATATTAATTTGGTGTCCTTCTCCCAAAGTGCAGAAGTGGCAACCTTTTTGTTTTTATTAGCCATGCTAATAATATCACAAAAAAAATAACCCACAAGATGAATTAATATAACGAATTTAAACATTGCTAAATAAATGAAAGCATAAATATAAACACGTTGCAAGCAATAAACAAAACAAGATATGTAAAGATAAGGGAACGCAAGAATTTACGTGGTTCGGTCAACTGACCTACGTCCACGGGAAAAGAATGCAATATTTTATTGAAATACTAGCTGAAATTTTGAAACATATCAACAAGGACTCCTTTGTTGTACACATAAGCACAACTTACATCATATAAACAATATATAAAAGGCAAGTCCTCATTAGTTCTCTTCCTTAATGCAACCGCAATCTTCTCACATCCAACTACAATAACAATCAACAACCAAAAAAGAACAGAAATCCGGAGCATAGGAGTATTTCTTGCGGTGGAAGTCATGCATTGCAAACAAGAAATACAAAATTACAGGTAGAAGACAAAATAACAGTGTACAGAGATTTCTGCAAGTTGCATCGCAATTAACCATTTATATTTCAAAAGGTAAGTTTTGATTCTCATGTGCACAGAAAAAAAATCAAATATATCTAACAACTGATAAAGGCAAGTTAGATTTGTATCGCATGGTTTCTAACCTAACTATTGGTATTGGACTACACATGGTGAGCATAAACCAAATGTTCAATATGATCATTTTAGTGTATCATTAAGTTCTATCCCTCCAACGAAAAACAATCTTAACATATATGAGTTTTGATGCAAGCAAAGCCCACTTTGTTGAGAGAGTTCATGAAGATGATCAAACATTGATTAATGAAGCATAAAAATTTTATGATTTTATTGAATGCCACATAAAAGATTCTACAGAAAAGTTGCACACCCATTCAGATTTCTCAACAACAATGAGAATGTTGAGCATTACAAATTTGCAATATTCCCAGATAATGCTTTAATCAAAATGTAGTGTTACTAATAAATACACTATAAAGTAAAACACATGTCATGTGTAAGCTCAGCTCAAGTTTGAAAACAGATAGAAGTACAATATTGAACAGTAAATGCTAGGCTCAATTCAAATTATTTACAACCCAAATCATCAATATGAGTGGCCTTATGCCACCTACTTGTAGTCTGCTTTTCAAACACTTTATTTTCTTCATTCCAATTAGAGTGTTGCACGCAGTGTGCTTTATATTGAGCAAATCTTTTGGCATAACTTTGCAAACATTTTGATATAGATTTTTTCTTTTATAATACTTCCATACTAACAATATATGCCATCCACAAGAAAAAAAATTGATGTCTACTCATAACTTATAATAGATGAGCTTCAAACATTATTGGAAACAAGTGTGTTTTTTATGATATTGGAAACAAGCATCTAATAACTGGAATATTACAGCATCTACAAAATCGTGAAAAATTTATTGCATAAGCATCAAAAATGTAATTCCCATTATAGTGGCTAGCCATTGCATTCTTGTGTTGCCACTTAAAAAATAGTCCAGTTATTCCAATTATTAGATGCTTATTGTAGTTATAATATTTATTGAGAGACAGAGCCATCAGTGATGAATTAATGAGTGGAATAAATTTATTACATTCTTGTGTTGTCACTAAAAAAATAGTATATGATATTATAGCATCTAAATTTATTGCATAAGCATCAAAAAAGTAATTCCCCTTAGAGTGGCTAGCCATCACATTGTGAAATGAGTGGTCTGGAATATTATAGCATCTAAAATGTAATTCTCCTCACTCACAAACTAAGATTGGGGAAGAGGAAAATAATAGATGGAATCAAAAACACCACTTCCTAATCACAAGCAAGAGAATAAGGGAATAATCATTCCCCCTCCTAAGCCAACTCAACATCAATTGGAGGATAAGAATAAGGTATCATGACATTAAAGCCAACTCAACATCAATTCGACAGCTCATATGCAGCTGACGTGCAAAATATTAATAAGGTGTGATCTATGAACTTCACTCTAATATATTTAAGTCATAATGAGCTGTCGAAGATCAACTAAAGAGAAAAAATCATTGCAACATGCACTATCCATGTTAACCTGGCCCCAAATTGCAAACAAATGTGTCTTAAAGCAAAGCATCAGTGATGAATCAACCACTAACTAATGTACAGATCCACCGAGAAGGGAAATAAAAAGCATGAACAACAACCACTACACATGAATTAACCACCACAACCACAACCTTCTTCCATTCTTGAGCCAGCATCCACCAAACAAGAACGACTCAAACGAGAAGGGAAAGGAAAGGGAAAACCCTAGTCAAGCAACCGGTAAAGAACTAAAGAGGTGTCATGCACTAAACAAAAAATCACAGAAATAGGAAGGAGATGAGAAAAGAAAACATCACATTTGAAAAAACTCATAAGCTCCCTCATATCTGCGATTAGAAGAAGAAAACTGCTCGTTATACCTTAGATCTGTCGATCGAGGGGCTACGCAGCAAGACGACGAAGGAGAGCTGTGAGGGAAGTAGTTAGGGTAGAAGAGAAATGAAAGGGGTAAGCGGGGCAAATGTTCAGGCGAAAGCGGGGCCGCGGGGTTAATATCGCGGCCCGCTTTCTCTCAGCTTTGCGACAGTTTTACCGCAAAGCTACGAACCAAACGGTCGACTGCGAAACGAAGCCGCAGTCACACTCAGTGCCGCATCAAAAAAGTCGAGCCAAACGGCGCCTAAGTTTTTTGAGAACATTAACTTGCCCCTTTAAAGGTCTTCACCCACATAATCCTCAAATTAAATTATAAGTGTTAATTGCTCTACTCATAAGGTTAATTGAAACATCAATGTTCATTGAGCATTAAAGGTATTTACAGGATGGTTTATTAAGCAACATAATAAGTTTAAGAAGAGCTCGAGACTTTTCACCAGACAATGAGAGGGAAGCATGGAACTGCTTCTTTCTATAGATCTGTTGTATACCTCGGAGGTCTACTAAACTTTATATGTTTTGCATAAAAAAAATCAGCTGGAGAAAAAGAAGCATACTCTGGTCACCCGAGCAGTTCGGTTTTTCAGAGACTAACTATAAAAGAGGGCTGCTCAGTTAATGAGTTACTTAAATGAGTGGGACATGCAATTTCCCCTTGTATGAAGAAAGAAATTTTAAGGGACTTCAAATCTGCCAAATGATCTCAGAAGTCAACTGAAATCTTCTTGCTCGTATTCCCGTCTGGTTCCACTTAGGAAGCAGAGTCGACACTGCTACTGTCACCACAGATTGTACTGCTACCAGGATCATAGGCCATCTACTGGTTAAGTCAAGACTGGGTCCGAGAATTCTACCGATCATCCACTTCAAAGACATCCCTAAAATTCCAAAGAAAAAGATGAAGAAATTGTCAAGTACTGTAGTTAGTCTGCATCATAGGGAGCATACTTCCCTTCGACATACCGATATTTCTACTATGACACTCTATCCCGAGACATCATCGTAAAAAAAAGGGTGTGGATACCTAAGTTTGCTGAACTGATACATTCCAGTAAACCTGCAGGGCAAGAGCATGGAATGAAGCCAGGGTCTGAAGTATCTGACATTGTCGCAGTAATTGCCAGCAAGAGGAGGAGGTCAAGCAGGGTCCTCCAAATCTTAAGATAATTAAAGAATCTATAATCAAAGAAAAAGTATAAAATCTCAGAGTTGAGATTTTTGAGTTAGCTCGAGAACACGGAGTTTTCATCGATGATGATGATGAAGATTTTGACTATAATGATTACCTCAAAGAAGATTTCATGAACATCCATGTCATTGAAACCAGAGTCAATACATCTACGCGAGGCTCAACCTCTCCTCGAAGAGAATTTCGTAGATGAGCTGCATAAGGCTATCCTCCTAAGGGATGAGCAAGTCAGCAACTGGAGAAAAGAATAAAAGAAAGGGCCACGACCATGACCTCCATGGCCACCATTTAAGGGCAAACACAAGCACCGCAATCAGCCTCTCTAGAGGTCAACCAACCAGAAATCATATACACACAGATGAAAGAAGAGAAGTTTCCTCAAGAAAATAGGGATGAGCAACCAAAGAAGGTTTCTCCATCAAGCGTCATGCTAGAGAAGGAATTTAAGCAAATGAAAGAGCAAGTTCTAGAAGCCTTAACCCAATCTAAGGGTGGTGCATTGATTCTAAAGGGTAGACCCTATCTGGAGGAATTTGATGTTGACTCTTCCCCAAGGGTTTCGTGTCCCCAAACTTCAAGATTTTTTATGGGACTAGAAATCCCAGACAACATATAGCACATGTCAGAGCTAGTTGTGATAACACAAGAAATAACAAAGCTTTACTCTTCCAACAGTTCGTCAGCAGCTTCTCACGGATCTCCTTTGATTGGTATGCTAGTTTCCCAAAAAATTAGTTAAGACATTTACCGAGCTGGAACAATTATTTATGAAGAGATTTGTCAGAGCGTAACACCATGTCTTTATAGGAGAGCTCATGATGGAAAAGCAAATGTCCAACGAGACTTTGGTGGATTTCATTTTGAGGTGAAGAAATATTAACATGAATGTAAATCTCAACTACAAGAACATCACGCGATTGAGATCTTACTCAAAAACATTCATGGGCCAGTAGCTTTCATGCTTAAGGGACTCACCATCAAATCCTTCGAGAAGGTACTCGGTAAAGCCAGCAGTCTTCATGAAGAAATCAAACATATGGATTCTCATGAGAAATCCAAAGAAAACAGAGTATTTGAAAAGAAGTTAGGAAGACTAGTGACTGCCGATAAAGGAAAACAACCAATAAAGATATATCCAGAAAATCCTCGCCAATCTTCATCACAGCATGCTCAAAAACAGAGTAACCAGTCCAACCAGTGACCACCTCAAGAAGGATCTTCTCGAACAGGGAATAAGAGAATATCTCTGGTAGAATGACAAAAAATGGTGTATTCTTTCAAAGATGAAGCCGTATCCAAAACGTTCAGAAGTCTGATGAAGAAACCTGAGTTTAGACTACCAGATCCAAAGAAACCTGAAGAGGTCGATAAGAAGGATCAACCAAATTATTTCCCATATCACAGGTTGCTTGGCCACACTATAGAATAATGGTTCATCTTTAAGGATTGGCTCGAGAAGAACCTTAAAGAAGGAAATTTAATGATCTCGAAAAAATATTTAAAAGAACCTGAAAAAGGTTCTGTAAATACTATTTCAGTTGAACCAATCTCCCCGATTGATCCATATACTAGAAAAGATGGATGGAGTACAACTTTGGAAAAGCTCAAGAGGGTCCTAAACAAAATACAAGATTCATCTAAACAATCTTTTGTGTATACCGGAAAGGACGGGTGGAATGAAGTTTGGAGAAAATCATCCAAGAAAATATTTAATCAAATCCAGAACGCATCAAAACAAGCCTCCGTTCAAAGTCTTCAGCATGCCAAACCTGAGACAAAGATTTTGCCAAGAGATTTGTCATCATCAAAGACAAAGTAAAATAAGAACACCACTGCGAAGATTGATAGCACGGAGGGTAGGAAAGGGGCAGCCTCTACTGGATTGGTTCTCTCGCATTCTGGAAAGAAAATCCTCGAACCCCTAACTTTTTATGATAATGTTTTTTCCCCCCTCTAGGGTCTTATGAATATAATGATTATGATTTCGACTACATTTTAACTGTTTCTGGTGATAATGTAACTAATTTTAACCAATCTAGCTTTGATCTCGATTCCCAAAAAGATCCTCAAATCGTACTTGAGTTTGACAAACTCGCTAACAAAACCAAAGAAGACATCGATGATACCGCTTAAAACAACACCAGGAGTGAGGAACCAATTCTCAATCACCACGGTGCACCACTTGCCATCAAATTAAATCTTTCTGGCAAAGAAGAAATACCGGAAGATCCAAAAATGATCTCAAGAAAATGAAATTACATAAGTGAACTTAAGGAGCGTGAGAGTGTTACCCCAAAAATAGCTCCAACAGATAAAGGAAAACAAACAGTAACTCGAGAAGAGCTACCTCTACCTCCACCAGTGGAAAAACTAAACAACAAAGAGAAAATTGGAGGATCATACAAAGTGGATTATAACGTGCTAGCTCATCTTAGGAAGTCGCCGACCAGATTGAGCATCTACGACGCTCTGATCCTATTGAAAGAGATGAGAGAGTCTCTGATTACAGTCTCGCTTGACCTAGAGATTTGCCTAGCTCAATTGTCCAGCACCTCCTTAGATGAAGTTTTTTCGTTAAGAGAACAACCCGGGGTAACCTTCACAGATGACAATTTGTTGTATGGCACTGCCGACCACAATCGACAGCTTTACATCTCCGTTAACATCGATAGATTTGTGTTGTCCAGAGTTTTAGTAGATCCTGGAGCATCCTTAAACTTGATGAGTCTACGAACATTAGCCTATTTGGACATCAAAGCTTAGGAGCTTACAGTTGAAAAAATGATGCTAAGAGAATTTGACCAGAAGGGAGAGATAGCCCTTGGATCGACTACATTGCTTATGAAGGTTGGAGAACTAGCACAACTGCTAAGTTTCATATCATCGACGTCGATACCTCTTTCAACGCTCTACTGGATTGACCATGGATTCATTAACACAACATGGTTCCATCATCCCTACACCAATGAATTAAGTACTACAAAGAGGGACAAGAACATTTCATCATGGGAGATTTACAACCGTTTTTAGTAGGAGGTTGGTATACATGAAGATGTTGCCTACTACGCGCCTTCAAAGAAAATTGTCTTCTCTCATGAAATCGCAATAAATAAAAGTGAAGATTCAGAAAATTTGCAAAGAGGAGGCTTTTCAACTCTGCTTCAGTGATCTTCTACCAGTCTTTTGCAACAAGTTGGTGGAGGTTCTTTTAGTTCGCGCACCTGAGGTTGAGGCTGGGGACGTGGATGTGGAAGAATCAACTTAATGGTTGAGCGGACTAGGACAACCATCAACATTGGTGTTGAAGACAGTTGTGAAGATGAAAAAATGATGACAAAATAGAAGAAGCCAAAGTACGAGATATACTTAGAAGATACGGAGAAAACAAATATGAGACAATATATGATCTGATAAACCACTATGTGAATGCAATGACCCTTACTCTGATCCTGCCTTAAAAGGTCGAGAGTTTAGAGGTCAAGGAAGTCTGTAGTGTCTGTTCAAAGCCAATCAAATTTTATTGTGCTTTTACCTCTACTGATCTTGAAAATCATGTAAACTTGGATGACGATCCTAATGAGTTAATGGAATTGCCTTTTGGTTACTTTTCACCTTTTGTACAAAAGTTAATTCAACAGGGACACTTGCCAAAAAAAATGCCAAAAGATAAATTTCAACTTTTTGAAAAATTATGGAATATTTAAAGTTGAACTCTAAACTCAAAAGAGGGTCTCAGATTCGGTACAGTTAGACCAGTCCATGATTCAGAATTTTGCATGGTTGTTACTAGTGAAACATAAGAGGATTTCCTTGATATGGAGGATGAATCTACTGATCAACTGATAGAAATTGCTCCACCACAATTTGATGAGGAATATAAATCAACTATTGATGAATTAAAGGAAATTAACCTCGGGATGGAAGAAGAACCCCGACCCACATTTTTAAGTTTTCTACTCATAGATGAAGAATCGTTACAAGTGAGCAAATTGCTAATAAAATTCAAAGATTGCTTCGCATTGAACTAAGATGAGATGTCAGGAATGTCAGCAGAGGTCGCAGTTCATAAACTTTGGATAGATAGGAATATAACCCCAGAAAAAAGAGTTCCCAGAAGAATGCGACTCGAAATAGAGCAACAAGTAATTGCTGAGGTGAAAAAACTAATAGGCACTAACTTTGTAAAAGAAGAGCAATACCCCACATGGTTGGCTAACATTATACCTGTTAAGAAGAAAAATGGACAAATATGTGTTTGTGTCGACTTCAGGGATTTGAGCAAGGCATGTCTAAAAGATGAGTTTCCACTACCAATACTAGAAATGATGGTGGATATCACTTCAACACACAAATTTTTCTCCTTCATGGACAGATTGTTAGGATACAACCAAATCAAGATGGATCAGAATGATGCATCACTTACAACCTTCAGAACACCGATTGAATATTTCTGTTACACAGTGATGTTGTTCGGCATAAAGAACGCTGGGGCACCATACCAACAAGCAATGAGAAAGATTTTTTACGACCTCATTCATAGTCAATCGGAATGCTACGTGGATGATTTGGTCATTAAAATTAAATGAAAGATAGACAATTTGTATGATTTTAGGATCGTGTTAGAACGGTTACGATGATATGACCGTAAAATGAATCCCTTAAAGTGAGTTTTTGGCGCTACCTCCGGGAAATTTCTAGGATTTGTTGTCCATCATTTGGGAATCAAGATTGACCTGGATAAGATTAAAGCTATTTTGGAAATGCCTTCTCCTAAAACCTTGAAACAACTACGTTCCTTCCCTAGAAAGTTGGCATATCTGAGATTCTTTATTTCTAATCTCTTAAGTAGGTGTCAGCCCTTCTCGACATTAATTAAAAAGGACACCAAATTCATTTTAGAAGATAAATGTCAACGGGTGTTCAAGGAAGTTAATCAATATTTAATTACACCTCCTATTTTGGCAGCCCCTATCCCAGGGAAGCCTTTGATACTTTATACCGCGGCCTTAGATGACTCTTTTGGAGCCTTCTTAGCCAAAGTCAAAGATGAGGGTAAGGAAAATGCACCCTACTAGTTGAGTCACCGCCTAATATCGATGGAGATAAGGTATCCACCCATTGAAAAACATTGTCTAGCTTTAATTTTTGCCGCCCAAAAACTTAGACATTACATGCTTTCTCATAAGATCACTATAATTTCAAAAGTTAATCCATTGCAAAATTTGATGAACCGACCAATGCTCTCTAGACGTCTAGTAAGACGGTCGATGATCTTATTGAAATTTGATATAACTTTTATTCCCTTCCGTGCTCTAAAGGGACATATTCTAGCAGACTTCTTCGCGGCACACCCACTGCCAGCTGGGTCCCCTCTCAACGAAGAACTACTAAATGAGCAAATACTATAAATGGAATTCTCCAATGCACAACACTGAGAAATGTACTTTGACGGTGCTTCGTTTGCCAGAAAAGACAAAGGATCATGCACAGTTATACCAAGCAAAGCAGGGAACAATTTGATCTTTATCACGCCAGATAAGGGTATGTTGAGGTCTCATACCACCTGACAGAGTTGTGCACCAACAATGAAGTAGAACATGATGCTTTAATCACCAGATTGGACTTGGCAATCTCAATAGATATAACAAAGATTACCATCTATGGAAAATTTCATCTCGTCATCCAGCAAGTCAACAAACAATATAAGATTTTGAAACCATGGTTAGCAGAATACAATCAATACATGATGAAGCTTCTGGAGCAAATCTCCAATGTGACTTTCTACTGGATTCCTATGGGAGATAATGTCCATGACGACACATTAGCAAAACTCGCAAAAGAATTAGCATGTCCTCAGGAGGATTCCATTGAAATCATAATACAAGGAAGACAAGTTTTGTCTCAAATCGACCTCAAAACTCTACTCAAGCTCGAGAAAGAAGAAGAAATTATAATTGTGATTGCAAATATCAACGAAGATTGGCGCAAGATATTAATAGAATATTTTCATACTAGAAAGCTGCCAGAGAATAAGTGTGAGGCACATCATATTACAAAAAGGGCCATGTCATATGTTCTAGTAGGTGATGTCCTCTACAGGAGACCATTCGACTAGATGTGGCTATGATGTTTAAGCAAAGCCGAAGTAAAGAATATTGTTAATAAGTACATGCCAGATTGAGTAGCGCTCACCAGTTAGGGTCGAAGATGAAATTGAAGATCAAAAGACTCGAATATTATTGGTCAACAATGATGTCTGACTATATGGATACAACCAAAAGATGTCAGTAGTGTCAGGTGCATGGGTGGTCTTGCACCATCATCCGAATGTGCTACACCCAACTGTAGCCTTGTGGCCATTCGAGTGTTGGGGCACAGACATAATAGTCCGATAGACCCTCCATCCTCCAAAGGAAAAAAATTTATACTTGTTGCTACAGATTATTTCTCCCAATAGGCAGAGGTAGTACCGTTATAAGAGGTTACCATACAACAAGTCCTTCAATTCTTCAAAAGCCAAATTATCTACCATTTTGGGGTTCTGCGCAGAATAATCTCCAACAATGGGACAGCTTTCAAAAGCACCAAAATTAACAATTTCATCAAATGACATGGAATAGATTAGAGATACTCTATATATTACTATCCCAAAGCAAATGGCCTGACTGAAGCCTTTAAAAAATGTTAGTACATATTTTAAAGAAAACACTGGACAAAAACAAAAGTGGTTGGCCAATCAGACGACGTTCAGGACTCCCACTCAGTGTACACCTTATGTGCTTGTGTATGGGTCTGAGTTTGTACTCCCATTAGAATTTCAGACGCTATCTCTGTGAGTCACTGTCACCAACAAACTTACAATGGAAGAAAGTGTAAAACTCAAACTTGAAGAACTGGAGAGTCTTGAGGGAAAATGACTTGAAGAACAACAACACTTGGAACTTTACGGGTCAAAGATGGTACAAGCTCATCACAAATTGGTTCACCCATAGACATTCAAAGATGGTGACCTTGTACTCATGCTCAAAAGGCCTATTCTTACACGCGGCAAGATAGGTGAAAAATTTGAACCAAATTGGGAGGGACCATTTGTCATTAAAAATGTCTATGTAGGAGGAGCCTACCAATTAGTGGATTTCTGAGGCGGAAGGCCCATGCTACCAATCAATGGACAATACCTGAAGACATACTACACAACCTGACATTACTTGCCATTGCTTGATTTGAAATTTTGAAATTTGGATTATTTTGGGGTTATCTGTGTGGCTAAATGTCGGTGACTGGGTCAAAAATATTTGTAATAAGATTAATCTCAACATAGTGAAAATTTTTGAAAATTACACCCTTCAATTTTCTCTTTTTAAACTTAATATCCTGCTAAATTAAACAAAATGCATATACAAATAAATGACTTCTTCACCAAAATAAACTAAAATTTCCTTTAATAAAACCTTTGTCTTATTCTTTTTCACGCTAAGTTTCAGCTCACTGACATTTTTCCTATCATCTGCAGAGAAATGTCAGGCTAGAGGCTGATCTTGACCTTTAGAGATGGCTGGAACCTCGCACTCAAAAAGAAAATGACGCCGCAGGGCGGCACCATAGACTTTCACAAGGAATTTAGTCAAGTTGACATGAATTATGAGGGGCCTCTAATGGATGTCGTCAGCGAACAAGAAAAGGAAGGGCTGCCCTCACTACTGAGGTTGACCACCAATGAAAATTCACCACTAAAGGAAAAAAAATGTGATGGTACAACAAGACTCGATGGAGGGGCCCAGCCGCCTACCGTCCATGATAGATATGCCGAATGGGGGCCTAGTCACTGCTGATAATGAAGGACTACAGGATGCTCCACTACAAAGAACTCAACATAGAAATATAGCCACCAAAAGCAGAGGACTTTCTTACGAGAAGAAAGAAGATGCCAAAATAGGCTGAGAATTTACTTAACCCTATTTCTGAAGGGAACATTTATGATCCAGGCATGAGAGAAATCTGTTCCAGCTTGCCTGCTACATATGAGAAGTCTAGGTTAGTTACAGAGCTGGAAATACCACTAGCTTTAGATGTTCTTTACACGGGTTGCATGACCTGCGACACTGAAATACTTGCACGAGTATCAACTACAGCGACATTCGTGAATGCCCGGACTGTAATGTCCTACACCTACAGCACTACAGCACGTTGGAGGAGTGTGCATCTATCATTGATGGGACTCATACCACCGATTTCTCGATGGGAGAGTCGTATGTCCCGCTGAGAATAGATCAATATGTCTCATGGATTCCAGAGCCATATGTCCCTTTGGATGCGGAGTCACACATTCCATTAGCGCAAGAATCAATACCAATTTGGGTTCCCACCGATGTTGAAATAATGGAATATCCTCGACAGCTGCCGATTCTTAGTACGACAGAGTACTATAAGATGAGCAAAGTGAACAAAAGAATTTTCAAATTCTACAAAGAAGTGCAGGGGAGGTTCATCAACATATTAGAAGGATTGGAATTATACACCAGGGTCTTCTCAAAAAATGATGAAAAAAACATTCTCATCTGCATTTTTGACCTGAGAGATAGTGGTAGAGCAGGCCTGCTTATGGAAAGAACCTATTTTGAGCCAACAAAGTGGATGCAAGGAAAGGGGAGGATCACTATCCAGTGTGGTTGTTGCTACAACTTCACCAACAATAGACAAGGAAATCCTCATTGGATTCTCAGACACGATCAGGTGGATCCACTACCTCCAATGATAAAATGGATGATTAAAAGAATGGTCAAATGGAGTATACTACCAGCTAACAGCATCCCTAACAGTTGCATCATTAACATATATGATGAAGAAGACTGCATACCTCCACACATTGATCATCATAACTTTGTGAGACCTTTCCAGATGATCTCATTCATGAGCAAAAGCATTATTCTATTTGGAAAAGAAATAGATTTCATTGGCCTTGGTGAATTCATGGGGTCTGTGGAAATTTCGCTACCTGCTAGTTCAGTGCTAGTCCGTAAAGGGAACGGAGCAGACGTTGCCAAACACTGTATTTTAGGGGTGCTACACCGTAAGGTGCTTGTGACCTTTCGACGAATGGACAACAGTAAAATTCCATATGGATTTAAACCAGATCTAGAATTGGAGGAACTGCTACTATACAAACTATGAGAGGGTTGTACCTCCAAGTACATGCAAAGAGAACTCTTGTCCTGGAGCATGGCTTAGAAGGTCTGCTCGATCAGTAGCTTGTCACACCAGGAATAGACATTCAAGGGTTTCATTTCTGATTTTACTGCACTACATTAAAGCAGATATGATATGTATTAGACATGGTCAGCTTATGATATATACTTGGCATGGAACATTTGTGGATGTACTTTGATGCAGTTAGCATATTGTACTTTTTGAGGCTTTGGCCTACACTTAATCTGTAACATTTATTGGAATAGATTAATGAAGTTTCTTTCAGAAATTTATCTTTTTTTCAATTGCTTTTTTGCGTGATGGATAAAAGTCATGGACCATGCGTTGGTTTGAGATTACAATGAACAAAGAACAAAACAAAAAAAACTTGATGATAATAAAATTTAAATAAAAATAACAAATAAACAAATAACAAAACAACACTCTTTATAAAATTAATCAACCCACAAAAATTAAATTTTGGAAAACATATTTTGAAAATTAAACATGATAAAAACAACAAGAAAAGAAAATAAATCTATTGAGTTGTTTCTCTCAATTTTGAGGTCTCTTACTCTTTGCTTGTGCAACACAACTATCTTTGTCTGCACTAGTTCTCTTCACATCCTTGCAGAATTTCACATTCTGCACACAGAACCTGACAAAATTCCACATATCTTCCTCAATAATGTCAACCTTTTCACATGACACATATCTATGGGTTCAACACCTTAAACTCTTTGTAAATTTCAATTCTCATTTTGGAATCAGTCCTTAACTTCTGACTCTCTCTTGGATTTATCCTTATTTTTAATTCTCATTTTGGAATTAGCCCTTAACTTCTGATTCCTTTCCCTTCGAGGCCAGTCCTTAATTTCCAACTCTCTCTTGAGATTGATCATTAACTTTCAATTATTATTTTTGAATCAGTCCTTAACATCTGATTCTTATCCCTTCGAGGTCGGTCCTTAACTTCCGACTGTCTTTTGAGATTGATCATTAACTTTCAATTCTCATTTTAGAATCAGTCCTTAACTTCTTATTCCTCTTTTCTTTTGAGGTCGGTCCTTAACTTCCAATTCTCTTTCAAGATTTATCCTTAACTTTCAATTCTTATTTTTGGAATCAGTCCTAACTTCTGATTCACTTCTTTTTGAGGTTGGTCCTTAACTTCCGACTCTCTTTCGAGATTGATCCTTAACCTTCAATTCTCATTTTCGAATCAGTCCTTAACTTATGATTCACTTCTCTTTGAGGTCCTTCCCTAACTTCCAACTCTCTTTTGAGATTGATCATTAAATTTCAATTCTCATTTTGGAATCAGTCCTTAACTTCTGATTCACTTCTTTTCGAGGTCGGTCCCTAACTTTCGACTCTCTTTTGAGATTAATCATTAAGTTTCAATTCTCATTTTATAATCAGTTCTTAACTTCTGATTCAATCTTTTTGAGTTCGGTCCTTAACTTCTGACTCTCTTTCGAGATTGATCCTTAAATTTCAATTCTCATTTCAGAATCAGTTCTTAACTTCTTATTCACTTCCTTTTAGAGGACGGTCCCTAACTTCCAACTCTCTTTTGAAATCATTCATTAACTTTTAATTCTCATTTTAAAATCACTCTCTGACTTCTGATTCACTTCTTTTCAAGGTCTATCTGTAACTTGTGACTCTCATTTGAGATCAATCATTAACTTTCAATTCTCATTTTAGAATCAGTTCCTAACTCCTGATTTGCTTCTTTTCGAGGTCGTTTCTTAACTTCTGACTCTCTTTTGAGATCAATCATTAAATTTGAATTCTCATTTTAGAATGAGCCCCTAACTTCTGCTTCACTTCTTTTCGAGGTCGGTGACAGCAACTTTATATATGCTTAAAAATACAAGTATTTAATACTACTGCTAGAAGAATTAATTCCTTAGCAACGGTACCAAAAACTTGACAACAATTATAGTTTCGATAAAGATGCATATATAAAATATTCCAAAATGGTAAAGTCACACTTATCAACACAAGCATACGCATAGCTCAAAAAATACAGGGCTCTAATGAAGTCCTAGATATCGATCCCACAGGGAGTAATAATAGAGGCTATGAAAAAAATTTTTAGAAAATCAATACTTAATCAAAATAATATAATTCAAATTGCTTATTTGACACAAATAGGCAATTAAAATAAATATGTAGTTTTAATAACTCTTAAATAACTAATTCTACTAATAAAGTTTCTAATATGAAATTCAATATATAAGAAAACATCATTCTTCTTGTGAAAAAAATTAAGTGAATGGATAAAATGAATCAGTTCAAATTTGATTTTGCCAAATACGAGGATACCTATTCTTTACCCTTTGTTCCAGGCATAAAGAACATTGACTAATCCTATGCTTGGTTACTGAATCTGCGGCTAGGCTAGGAGGATATCGGCTCTCACTTTGAAGCTCCCACGTTCCCCTTGCCTGAAGGCTAACATCTACACTTTAGCACCCAAACGGTAGGACCGAATTGAGGATTTTAGTCTGTCACTTTAAAATCTCCAATTCTACTCCCGATAATTTTATTTCCCTATTTATTTGCACCCAAATTTTAAGAGCTTTCACCTCCCTAAATCTTGGATGTAATCTTCACTTTAGTTCTAAAGCACAACATATTTTAAGAAATAAATTGGCCAGTTTGAAAGTAAATTAAGATTGAAGTGAACATATCATCACAACTTCTTTAACATTTTCATGGCTCAACTAATTCAATTCACCATTTCACAAATCTCAAGACAAAGAGAAAGACAGAGAAAACTACTTAGAACTCATGGGGGAGATACGACAAAACTCGGAATTTATATATAAAAGCAAAGTCATAAAAACTACAACGAGTAAATAACACTTATCTCTAATTCCTCCCCAAGCAAAATCCTAGAAGTTCCTCTGAATCTCCTTCTTTTTTTACAGCACACAAAATTCTTCTTGGAAACAGCAAGGAGGAAGAAATCTCTTACTTTCCTTCTACTCTTACAATCTTTCAATGAATTCCTCACAATCTAACCCTAAATTTAACTCTCTACACACTACTGGAACCTCATGGATACTGTTCTCCAGAAGACTCTTCTATTTTCGGCCAAAATCTTCTTTTAAAGTTGTAAAAGAGTTTTCCCAAGAGTTGCCTAAGCATCCCTCCAAAAAATGTCCACATTCAATGCACCTTTTGAAATAACCACCGATCTCACCGTCGACGACCTTGAGGGCACCATCGGCGGGCCTTCAAAACTATTTGATCTGGAGTCTTGGGAAATTCTCGTCGTCGGCGCCCTAGTTCAAATTTTCATATTTTGGTCCTTTTCGCTCCAAATTCGCTCCTTTTTGCATTTTTCTGCTCCAATGACCATAATTCATTATACCTGCAACAAAACATCAAAAATACCCTTCTTTAAAGTGCAATATGATAAAAAATAGTGTAAATATGTATGAAAATCTCAACATATTTTCCTTTGGTCAGTCGGTCATTAACTTTCGACTTTCTCTTGAGATTGATCCTTAACTTTTAATTCTCATTTTGTAATCTGTCCTTAATATCTGATTCCTTTCCTTTCAAGGACATTCCTTAACTTCTGACTCTCTTGAGATTGGTCCTTAACTTTCAGTTCTCATTTTGGAATTTGTCCTTAACTTCTGATTCCCTTCTTTTCAAGGTCAATCCTTAACTTCTAACTCTCTCTTTTGTGATTGATCATTAACTTTCAATTCTCATTTTGGAATAAGTCCTTATCTTCTTATTCTTTTCCTTTCAAGGTTGGTCCCAAAATTTCAACCCTCTTCTGAAATTAATACCTAAACTTCAAATCCCACTTTAGAGTCAACACTTACATACTGATTCCCATCCTCTAGGAACACCTGAAATCTGATAACTCAAAACTAACTCTCCAATCCCTAGCGAGAGTTCCTACTTCTTGACTTTGATCAAATATTAATTTACTAATTCCCCAGTAGAAACAAATAACAAACAATTCTACACCTCCTTCTAAGTCTGTTGACTTAGGAGTCAGTGTTGGTTTTGTTGGTCTCGTCGGTCAACGTTAATACGGGTGATGTGCTTGCCCAGCACACCGCACCTATTGGGGGTCCAATTGTTGACGTCACTTTTGGTTGAGGTCTATTTTTCCTCTTTAGTAGCCTAGGGTCTAGCCATAGGACTTTATTGTGGACTATTCATAGAAAACTAAAAAAGGAACCCTCACCATTAGAAATTTCAAACTCCTCTTTACTCAACTTGAAGTTCCACATAGTGGTCCTAACCTCTAGCACTTAGTAGGTGGGGACCGTAGGGTTGTCCCTGAGTGTTGTTCTAGAGCTAAGGTACTCACCTCACTCACAGTCACTCACAAATACAAACCCAAAATTTCTTCACTTTGATCCCTTAATCCTTTAGGAGACTCATGTAGATGGTCCCCAAAACCCACTGGCCCTAGGCTAGGGTTTAGCTAAGACCAGTACATAGAGGACCCAAATGGCGTTTCCATTGGTCTATAGCTCATTTATGATGGTTGGCACCCCAATTCTACCAAAAATACTCAATGTGGCCTTTTTCCACTAAACTCCCCAAAATTTCCTAAGTACCCTTGAAACCCAAAATTTGGACAAAATTCCTAAATTTACACAAAATGCCCAAATCTGTTCAAAAACTATTTTAAACATTTTGAAAACATCCAAATTACCCAAAATCACAAAAATTTGCCAAATTTCTAAAATGCCCCTCCTTAGGCCAAAATTCCAAAAAATCACAAAAATTCTCAAAACCTTCCAAATATTACCAATTTCATTTTTCTCAACTACCACACGACCCATTTTGACCGATTTGACTATTTTAACTAAAACCCCAAATTTTTTTTAAAGGCCCAATTTCCCTAAATTCACCTCAAATGTCCATAAATTTAGTCCCAATCTCCCACAATTTCATTTCTGAACTCAAAATCATCTTCCATATGACATTTATAAATAAAATCCAAGCTCAATTGGCCTCAATTTTATTTAATTTCAACCCAAATCCAAAAATCCTCAAATTTTCCCAAAATTGACCATGTCTCAAATTTCCACCAAATTGATTGCCTTAACCCCAAAATTTCCACTCCATTCCTTCATAAAATCTCCCTTGAACATTTAGACCATTCAATGGAGACAAATCCCAAACCTAGATCAACCAAAGTCTAGTCCAACATGCCCAAATTGATCAAAATCTCAAAATCCTGCAAATTGAGCTTCCAATTGAACTCAAAATTACTTCAATCCTTCACCAAAAATGTTCATTACAATGATATACACAATGTTGATCAATTAATTGGGCTCAAAGTCATGAATAGCCTAACCCAAACCTAAGATTTGGTCATTTGAACCCATATTGGACCTTATTGACTAGGTTAAACCCATGGAACCACCCAACTGAGTCATGGACCAAAAAATCCCCAAATCAAGGGATTTATTTCCAAAATTGCTTAAGATTATGGGAATTTAGTCAAAACTAAAAACCTGCCCAAAAAAATTGTTGTGACAGATTCCCCTAGCTCACCTGAGCTCATGGCCACCTCCCCTAGCATTGTCGGCCAGCCTAGTCACCAGAGGAGCTAAAACCGTAAGCCACCCTAAAAAAATCCAAACCCAATTCAAACCTAGAGGCCACCTCATAACATTTTAAATTTATAGCTTCTCTGCCCTCCACATAAGCATCATTTTACACCCTTCAATTAGACCACAGAGCCACCCTAAGCCATTTTTATAAAAGCTGCACCTCCATGGCCATGAGGGTGTGCTGAAAAAAATTTTAAGGATAGCCTATGAAATTACTCCATGAGCTTCCTTAAGACCTCCACAGTTCAATCCAACCAGTCCATTGCCATAATTGCCCTTGTCGGAGTTCAATTTTGGAGCTCAAATCCTTACTGGAGACAACACATTCTTCACCACACCTCCACAGTGCACCAAATCCAAATTAAACTCACCCACACCATCACCACATTAAACCAAGACAAAGCCCTATCAAATCCCCCTCATACAGAGCCTCTAAGATAGCTCAAGACCAACACCTAAATATGGTCTTGATAGAATTTGGGTCTAGACCTTTCACCATGACCAGAGGCTCAATCCTTAGCCTCCTTAGACCTCCAAGAGCGTGCAGAGCATCGCTTATTGAAGCTTCCCTTCTCAAAGCAAAGGTATTGAACTTTCCCTTTTCCTGAACCTATTTTGATTCTTTATTTAATTAGTATTAGTTTAATGGCATGTTTACCATATGAATATGTTCGTCACACGTACATGAGTCCATAGTTTCAAACCCGAGGTCATTTGGTGAAGAAATGAGTGAGATCTTAGGGTTTTAATTTTAATGGTCATGGGTTAGCCCATTTGGGGACGAGGAAGGGGAGTTGTCTAATCACGCGTTTATCTCACCAACAGACAAGATCTGGCTCAAAGCTTGTGACAGGGGCAAGTTAGATATTTAGATTGTAAAAATTATTCAGATTTTAGTTGTTGAAAGCAAGGAAAGAAGAAGATCACCATCTAGTATGGCTACTTTTACAACCTCGCTATATATAGTGATGGAAATCCCTCGGGTATTCTACACTACAGCCAGGTAGACCTTTTATGCCCTTAATAATTTAAATAATTTTGAGACTGGTGGCCTGACATATTTTGCCCCCAGGTTCAAACCTGACAATTTTATAATCAATATTTATGAAAACGGAGATTGCGTACCACCCCACATTGATCATCAATAATTTGAGTGACCTTTTTAGATTCTTACTTTTAACTGAATGTGTCATAATGTTTAGAACAAATTTACAAATCAAAGGGCCTAGAAAAGTTAAGGGTCCAGTTCAAATAACCCTTCCACTAAGATCTTCTTGATTTTTGCAAGGAAAAGGCGTTGATGTGGCAAAGCATTGTCTCTTTGGAGTTGGCCAATGAACCATCAAGGATTATGAACCCCTAGATCTTTTATCCTTGTAGTCACATAGATGCTAGAGGTTTGCTTAAAAAGCTTCACCTCAGAATAGAAGGTGTCTACAGTAAGTGATGCGCCTCTGGTGTGTGCTATTTTCTTATGTCTTTTATATCAATTTAAATACCTGGTAACAGTCCAAAAGTAATTTTGAAATGTTATAAAATATAAAAAATAGTTCACACACTAGTGATTCTACACATGTGCCTTCAACTAATATAGTGCTTTCTTTAAGACCTCAGTATCGATCCCACAGAGAAATGAGGTAAGAAATCACTTAGGCTAATTCTACTCTACTACAATAAGTCATTAGTTTGGAAGGTCAATTTAAGTGGTTTTTCTAACAGGTACTTCTAATTGTAAATCTTATTCTTAAAACAACCAACTACTCCTAAATGAAAATATTAATTTTAAAGATAACTCTTTGTGGATGAATTGGTTTGGAGAATTTTGAGATGTTAAAACCTTCTATTCAAATGTAGTGAATTGGATATTGTATGGAAAAGAGATACATTAAATAATGTATGTGCCAAATAGAAGCAATACTATAATTTTCCCTCTGAGAGTGCATAAAGCTTATTGACTAATCCAGAGTTTGGTCCCTAAGTTTCTTGTTAGGTTTAGAAGAAAGTGGCTTCCACTCCAGAGCTCCCACTTCTCCCTCATTTGATAGCTAAAAATCTCGCTTTAGTTTACAATAAACCGGAACAATTTGGGGATTTTAGTATGTCACCCTAAAATATCTAATTTTGCACCCATTAAAGTATATTTCCTTATTTATTTGCACTAAACCCAATGGACTACATTCTTATCCATGAAATTGAATGTGATTCTTACATTGTTATAGAAAGCATAGCCCTTTCAAATCTTATGTATCTGAACAAATTTTAACATTATAGCAGGCCCAAATTGCAATGTAAATGATGTACAAGTAAAATTCATCACATTTATAATTAAAATGCATACTAACATGCATTCCAAAATCCTACGCATGAATCCTACTCATTGCAAAAGAAAATTAAAATGAAACAAAATCTTCTCATGCCACTATTAACAAACAAGAAGAAAAAGTAAGAGAAACTACTCACAAAGCATAAAGAAAAAATGAAGGAAAACTTCATTACATCAAAGCAAATCCACTAGATAAGTGTTTACAAAATTCTAAGATAATGAAGAGCACATTACTTAGCTTTTTCTCTTTGAAAGAAAGATGAAGATCTCTCCCACAAAGTCTTTCTTTGATCCATGCAATGCTAGTATAATTCCTTACATATCCTCTCAAAATACCCTATCCAATTTCCCTAGAAAAGGTAGAAATCTACATTTCTACACTATTCTAAGATCTCTAAGCACTCCTTTCAATGTTCCTAACATTCACACCCACACACACACACACAGACACACAGACACACAAATCATCTATGAGAGGCGCCAACTCCTCTATTTTAATGAGACACAAAATTCCTTCATTTTCCCAAAAGACAACTTTTTATTCCAAGAGACAATTCTCTTCATCCAAGAGACATATCTCTTCATTCAATAGGTATTCTTAAGTGTCTAGATTCATTGAACCACTCTATGGGGCGTTTGATTCACATAAAGCCTTCTAGAATATCTTAAAATAGTCAAAAACCACCAAAAATCCATCCAAAATTATCTCTGACACCTCTGACATTGGTTTCTAGAGCCTGTTTTCTAGATTTTTGGCACCTATTCTCTGGATTCTGGCACCTCTGGTGCCACCTTGCAGTAGCTCCACTATTTGGCTCTATTTCGCTCCGTTTTAGTTACATTTTGCTCCTAACAAATATATCTACAAGATAAGCATGAAACAAACTTTCTTTAAAGTGTAATTTAATTAAAAGATATGTGAGAAATGTAAAAGAAATTAAGCATAGAAAGATATCGAAATGTGTCAAGTCAAAATTTTCTTTCTTTCTCTTTTTTACTCCAATTTGCACCACTTTTGCTTCCTTTTATCTAAAGGTCCATTTCTTCTACCTGAAGCCAAAAATATGCAAAATACCTTCCTTTAAAGTTTAATATCATTGAAAATGAGCATAAAATATATTTGAAAAATTAGATAGAAAGTAGGTAATTTTTAGGTATGTCAAAATCCCCCAAACTTAAACGTTACTTGTGCTCAAGTTACACTATAACTTTAAAAAATGTTGATTTATGTTAGTGGATTTCTTTAAGATGTAATAAAATTTTATTCTAGAAATGTTACAGTCCAATTTAGAAGAATTTATATTAATTTGAATGATATCTATAGTATCAGAATATTTAGTTTTAAACTAAAGAATCCTGATTTTCTATTTAATTCATAAATAATTGAAAATTTTCCAAACTTTGAATTCTTAAAAAAATGTTAATTTCAGAATTTATGACATCTTGAAAAATTATTTTAATACTTTATGAAATTAAGCTTAAGATTGATTCAATATTTTCTTCCTTTCAAAGATTCAAGTGAAATAAATTTTTAATTATGTCCTTATCCTCAAGCTTCTCTTCTCTTTTTCATACTTTTCTTTTTCTTTCTTTCTTTACTTTCCTTTTCTTGTTCTTTTTCTTTTCCTTTTTCTTTTTCTTTTCTTTTTCTTTTTTTCTGGTGTTTTTTGCTTCTTCTATGTGAGGATTACTATGTCTAGATAGACCTTTAATGATTTTGAATTTGATTATCCCTTTTCTAAAGCTAAAAACTTATGTTCTTTCCTTAACTTAAATTGCAGTATTAGAAAAATAATTTTTAATAGATTCTAAATTCTCGAAAAAGGTATTATTCAAAAAATCCTTAATTTTTCAAAAAGTCAATTTTTCCTACTATAAATAGTAAAATCATTTTTCGACTCTTTTCTACTAAACATCTTAACTTTAATTTCATCCTTTTTACTAAAGTACTTACTAAGAGTTCCTATTGCATTTATATACTTAAAATTTTAATAATCTTAAAATAACTCCACATAACAAAAATCAAAATAAAATCAATTTGTAATTTCTATAAGGACAAATAAAGTTTAACTTTGAAATTTGTTTTTCTTCCTCCCCCAAACTTAAATTTTTTAATATTTTGCAATCAACTCCATAAACTGTAGCAGGAAGAAAAAAGTAGAAGTTGAATCACTAGCTACTACAACATCCTACAAAATTCATATACATGTGTAATCAAGATAGAATGACAGCAGAAGAAAGTAAATCTAGCCTAAAACATGCTTGCAATAATATTAAACTAAAAGGAAATAAACTAAAGATAAAATTTAACATGTATAGCATTCAATAACAAAAATATAAGCAAGAAGAAAAATAGTTCTGAATGTATGTCTACCAAAAGTGTCTATCAAAAACTTCTAGAAGTATTCATCAGGATAGAAAAGGTGTAGCATAAACTAAATCCAAACTAAACATGCCATAATTAAATTGAAAAAGTCCAACGAGCATAACAAGTATCAGCATAGGAATAAAAATATGATCTTTAAGTCCTATATAAAGTTGTAACAAAAAGAAAACTTAAAACACAAACACAAATACAACACAAAAGCTAAATCAGGTTAATTCTAACTTTAACTCATCACATCTCTCTAACGTACTTCCAATTTCTAACAGAATCACTACACAAAAATATTGGGCACTTTTTAAATGATTTTATAAAATATAATCCCCTAAATGCGATTATCCATGATATATTGTCTCTCGAGCCCAACCTCAGGCATCACCATATCCTTATAATTAAACACCTCTAATAGTTATAAGAATAGTGTAAGATCATCCACATGTTACTCATCAATTAGGTTCACTACTCCTATCAAATGAAAAAAAAGTTAGAGAAAGGAAGTATCAAAATTGAAATGAAATTTTCCCTGTTAAAATTCATAATTTCTCTTGTAAAACTCAAGTCCATGTGAGACCCGAGTTGTAGTGGACTCATCAATCCAACTACTGCAAGAGAATATATAAGTCTAGCTATAATAAGAAGTTAAGAAATCACCTCCCTCATGAAACACAAAAATCAAATCAAACCACTAACAATCCAAACATTAACCAATCACCAATCACACTAATCAATCCATATTAAAGCAAATACAATAAGACACTAACAATCATAACTCTCAAGCACACGAAATCAAACCACTCTGATAACTATGAGTTCCCTCCCAAAAAGCACTTGGTTTAACGTCACCAGCTTGATAAATGATTTTACCAAGATCAAAATTTCATTTAAGTAATCTTTGATCAATAGCCCAATCTTTTATAGATCTTGGGATTCCTTAAAAATCCTCAAATTATAATTTTTCTTTCAGCACTTCCTTTTCAGATTGATTTATATCATTGTTCCTCATATTTCTTTCTAGAATCAATATTCTTCTACTAATTATCTCAATTTGCATATTAATATCAACCATAAAATTTATAAGAAATGGATCTTTGTAAGGTACTTCATGATCTCCCAAATTTTGGTTCAGATTAACTCTAGATAATTCAAATTTTGGATCAAATTATTCTAGGTTACTCTTCAGTTTAGGGTTGTTTTTCAATTCTTTTCCTTGGTAATGAGTAAATGGTAAAGGTGGTCTTTCTATATTTATCTTAATTTAGGAAATAAGTTTTTATAAGACCTTAGGAATTTTTTTCTTTGGTCTTTCAATCTCCTTTTCTTCATCTCTCAACTCAAAGTTCTTTTGAAACATCTCCTCAAATTATCTTCTAAATATTAGTTCATTAATTTTACATTTCTTATCATTCATCTCCTTAGGGATCTCAAGGTCATTAGGTAAATTGTCTTTGGGGTAACTATTAGTTGCAAGAATAATCTGCCCTAGTTGGTTTTCTATATTCTTTATTGCAACCCCTTGACTTTCTAGCTAACTCTTTTGACTTTCCAACTGACTTGCAATTTGATTCATAATATTTTCTAACAGTAATTCCTTCTCCTCATTCTGTGTGTTGGAGTTAAATCCATGAGGAAAAGAAAGTTCATTATTATAATAGTCATGATTATTCAAACTACATGTCCGATTAAATTGATTATATTCCTAAAATTAGTCTTCTCCTCCAAAAATTAGTATTCCAGTTAAAGTTTGAATAATTTTCCCAACCTGGGTAGTAATAATCGAAATAAAGATTGTATATCTCATGGCTAGTTTCAAAATAGTTAGGCTTAATAAATTTTCCTAATAAATTTTCCTTACTAATTGGGGGTCCTTGAGGATAACTTTATATTTATTGATCTAACTTTCTCTCTATATCTGCACATGGTTTTAAGGGATCAACAACATGGTTACCCCTTTAACCATGAGGTTTCTCTTAATAACCTGGGGTTAGCCTAATTTCAGCCTAAACCTTATTTAGGCTTAACCTAAGTTAAGCCTAGCTCAATAGGTTCCTATGTGGACTCAACCTAATTAAGTTTATGTCTAAGTATTAATCAGGTCTATCATAAACCCCATGCCTTAGGTCTAACTTGCATTAGAGTTAAACTTAAGCCATAAGTCTAACCTAACTTAGAATTAGTCCAATCCTTCATGTCTAACTCACATTAGACCTAAATTTAAACAATAAGTCTAACTTAACATAAACTTAGTCCAATCCTTTAGGTCTAACCTACATTAAACCTAATCCTAAACCCTATTCTAACATAACTTAGACTCAGTCCAATCCTTCAGGTCTAAACTACATTAGACCTAAACCTATACTCTAAGTTCAACCTAACATAGACTTAGTGAAATCCTTTAGGCCTAACCCGCACCAATCTTAAAGTTAAACCTTAGGTATAACCAAACTTAGATTTTATTCCATCGCTTAAGTCTAACCTAAATTAGACCTAAATATAATCCCAAAGTATAACCTAACATAGACTTAGTCTAATCACTTAAGCCCAACCTACATTAGGCCTAACCTAAATCATAGGTCTAACCTAAATTAAACCAAGATCAATGCTTTAGGTCTAACCCATATTGGACCAATACCTAATCTCTAAGTATAACCTAACTTAGATTTAATCCAATCCTTTAGGTCTAACCCACATTAGACTTTACTTAAACCCTAGGTCTAACCTAACTTAGACCTAGTT
>NEWO01000183.1:253440-266896 GCA_003013225.1 Phalaenopsis aphrodite
CACCTCACATTGACCACCATGACATTAAAATACCTTATTATAAAAATTTTCTGCTGATCAAATTTTTCATTCTATTCGGGAAAGAGATACAAATCTGAGGGCTTGGAGATTTTAGGGATCTGGTCCAAGTACCCCTTCTATACGAGGAAACGGGGGCTAATGTGGTTAAGCATTGTGTTCTAGAGGTTATCCGACACATGATTTCAATTACACTTTGGAAAATGTGCCCTTATAAGTTTCTGGTGAATTGTCAGTTTGAGCTAGAACTTTATGGATTGCGACCCTTGGATGAGCACTTGAGCTACTAAGTTGTACTAAAAAATGATTGCCTCTGGTTACACCTCAGAGTGGAAGGAATCTACAATATGCATTATAGCAAAAGGGATCACTACATGATGAGGAGCTCGAAGGAACAGTACATCTCGCATAGACAGAGACATGACATGGATGATGTTAGATGTTGTTTGATGTCCTTATAATAAGGACATTATCTTTGATGTAGTATTCGACATCTTGGATATTATGAAATTATCATCAATGTATTTTGGACATCTAATATGTGAGAAGAAGGGATTTAGGCATCCTTTTGTTATAATTAGTTTTCTATCACTAAAAACTTCTTGTGCAGGTCCAAAAAGGTAGAAGCAGACTCCCATGAATGAAACAGAATCTGACATTAACTAAAAGGGACAAAATCCCACAAAGTGACATAAAATTATTTCTCAAAAACTAGGATGCCTTACTTCATTTAAGGGAGTTTCACACCTACCTCAAGAGATTAGAATCAGAATTTAGATAGTGATCCTAGGATGGGAATTGGAATTTAGGTACCAACCCTGGAAAGATGAGAATTAGAAGCCTTATTCCATTTAAGAGGGTCTCACACATATATCAAGAGATGGAAATCGTAATTTAGGTATTGATCCCAAGATGGGAATTGGAATTTAGTTACCAACCTTGGAAAGATGAGAATAGGAAGCCTTACTCCATTTCAGGGGGTCTCACGTCGATCTCAAATGGATGAGAGTAGGATGCCTTACTCCATTTAAGAGAGTCTCACACATATCTCAAGAGATAAGAATCAGAATATAGGTAATGATCTCAGGGTGGGAATTGGAATTTTGGTACCAACCCTAGAAAGATAAGAATCGAAAGCCTTACTCCATTTAAGGAGGTCTCACACCAATCATTGAAGGATTAGAATAGGATGCCTTACTCCATTTAACGGGGTCTCACACCTATCTCAGTAGATGGGAATCAAAATTTAGGTATTGATCTAAGGATGGGAATTGGAATTTAGTTACCATCCTGGAAAAAATTAGAATCAGAAGCCTTAATCCATTTAAGGGGGCCTCACACCAATTTCAAAAGTATGAGAATAGGATGTCTTACTCCATTTAAAGGGGTCTCACACCTATTTCAAGTAATGGGAATCAGAATTTAGGTACTGATCCCAGAATGGGAATTGGAATTTAGGTACCAACCCCAAAAATATGAGAATCAGAAGCATTACTACATTTAAGGCGGTCTAACACCTATATTGAAAGGTTGAGAATATGATGCCTTACTTCTTTTAAAGGGGTCTCACACATATTTCAAGATATGTGAATTTGAGTTTAGGTACTGATTCAAAAAGCATTGTGAGTGCGGAGTATTTGTGAAAAGAGTACAAAAAATGTATGGAATCTTTTGCATAGTGAAACTTTGTGAAAAGAATACGAAGACTTGTCAAATTTGTGCAAAGTGTAAGTTGTGTAAATTCGTGCAGAGAACGCGGGATGTAAGAGAGATGTGGAGTGCAGAATCTTGAGAAAAATCATTTACCATTTCTTATCATCTATGTTTCTTTTTATTTTCCTTTAATTTTGAATTTTAGTTTTCATTCATTATTAGATTTCTTTGTATCATTATTTGTTCGTCATATTTTAGGACCAACATGTGGTCATGCAACTTTTCATCAATCACACAAAAGAGACAAAGTTATAAATATATTTTGAGATCTAAAATGAACTTTGTTAAATGGTTTCAAACATGTAGTACAACCGATCATATGTCAAAAATGTCCAAAAACAACTTTATGAATACATCGGCGGAAGATGTAATATCATCTATCATATCATTTCTTCTCTGACGCAGTGAAAAAGTAATAAGTTTTTGTCCCCTGGGGTGAGCTTGTGATCAAGCTAACCTTCTAAGGAATGCTTCAGGAGAAAGGGCCTTTCACTTATACTTAAAGGTACAACTATCTCACAGCGCATATGGGCATAACTCTTCTAACTCTAGGTTTGGCTAAAATCCGTATGGTATCTTGTTGTTGTCCATTCTTTGAAATGTAACTGAAACTCTGCAGCGCACACAATAGAAACTCAATGTTTGGCCAGGTCTGCTCCATTACCTTTTAAAATCAGCACTGAACCAACTGGTAGTGGAATTTTAACTAAACTTGTAAATTATCTGGGTCTTATAATATTTATCTATCTTCTGAACAATATATTTCTCTTACTCATGAAAGATACTGTACAAAATGGTCTGACAAAGTCATGGCGATTTATATGAGGAGGAATACGGTTGCCTTCCTCATTGATGATGATGATATAACTATTCAGAATGCAATCTACTAGAAGTATACCATCCTCTTGATCATGTGCTTTATCACGAATGGTAGGGGATACACCTCGTCATATCTCATAATGCCTGGGGGGTTCTCTTTCATGTCTTTGACAAAGTTACAACAGCAACCACACTGGATAGTGATCCTGCCTTTTCGCGTATCAATTTTTGCTGTTCTAAAAAGATGTCTTCTTCATCAATAAACTAGCTCAACCTCTATCCCTTAAATCAAAAATACAATCCAGAAACTTTCTTTCATTGCTTTCTGAGAATACTCTAGTGTGTAGCTCCAATCCTTTCTGAATATTAACAAATTTTCCTCAAATTTCCTCATAATACTCAAACTTTTTTTCTAGACCTTGCTCATCCTTTCTAACTCTTACATAGGATTCCTTTATAAACATTAGGGTCACTCCTCTGTCTCATCCACTAGAGGAATCCATGGTGATGGTGGCTCTGTAAACTGTGGTATGTATGGCTCGACCTCTCGGTGGTCTACACATCTAAACCTCATGCTGGTGGTTGTGTATTCTTCAAACATCCTCTACTCTCCAGGTGGTAGATGTTTCACTCCGAGCATTCAACAAATACTCCTGATGATGGTGTTCCATTGGGATCCCTGAAGATGTAGGCCTTGTAAATGTCTCTGGCTCGTCCTCTGTGATTGTCAAACTAACGGAAGTCTCTTCCATGTTTGGGTTGTAGACTTCTTCATGAATCGAAGCAAACATCACAGATGCTTCCTTGACACGTCTTTTTTCTAGTTACTTCAAGGCTCTGTGCTTGTGATAGTTGGCATTTCTAAGATGTGTCCTTATCATTTGTGCATCAGGAATCATTTCTGTGGAAGGACTGACTAAGTTCCCCATCAACGTTGTAATGTTCAACTGCAAGTGATCGACCCTTTCCATCAGGTCTTGCACACCTGAAAATGTTTCTACCTTCTCTCTCTTCAATGTTGAGTCCTTCATAGCACTGATTCTCAATTGTGTCTATGGCTCATATGTTTCTTGGCGGCTGAATATACTCGTACGGGGCCATCCTAGCTACATTGAGTTGATCGTAGTCTAATTCAAAACTCACAACCGCCACTCTGTGCTACCTTCTCTTTGTCAAGTGTTAGATTTAAGCCATCTTTAGAGGAGAAGATCATCTTCTGACCAAATATTTTCCTATAAAAGACAGGAAAACATCAGCGTGCTGAAATTCAAAAAGAACAAAAATAATAACAAATTATCATTAAGTGGATTTTAGGATTATACATGTGCAAGCTTCTTATTTCATTTAATTTAGAAAACTTCAAAATTAAAGATAAGATTTAAAAGTGAAAATTTAGATATTATTTTATTAAAAGAGATCTTATTGCCAAATTTTGGACCCAGTCACAGATGCTCACCAAATCGCCATTTTCAGGACAAGTATCACTTTAAAAAATTCACCTCGGAGAACACTAAGTCATATAATAATGCTTCAAATATCGCTCATTGATCGGTATCATGGGCCTTTTACCCTAGAAATCCACTAACTTGTAAGATCCTCCTGAATAGGCTTTCTCCATAACAAATGGTCCCTCACAAGTTGGTTCAAACTTTCCACATTTCTTGCAGTGTGCAATGATAGGTCTTCTGAGGATGAGTACGAGTTCACCGACATTGAACATCCTTGGGTGGACCAGTTTATCGTTGGCCCGGATCATCTTTGCTTGATAGAGTTCTAGATTGTACTGTGCTTCTTTTCATTTTCTTTTAAGGCATTCAAATTATGTAAGTTGGAACTTAGAGTTGTCTTCAACTATAATTTTGTTAGTGATGATGAGTCTGAGAGACAGTAGCTGAACTTCCAATAGGAATACTACCTCAGACCCATAAGTGAGTGCATATCGTGTATACGGAGTAGGGGTTTTGAACGTTGTCTAGTAGGCACATAAAGCCTCTAACAACTTCTCGTGTCATCCCTTGTTATTTTGGTCCAATTTCTTAAAACTTTGCACGAGCGTCTTATTAAAGGCCTCAACTAGGCTGTTCACTCTAGGATAGTAAATCGTAGAGTACCTCTAATCTATTCTATGTAGTTTAACAAAACTGTTGATCTTGGTGCTCTTGAAGGCTGAGTCGTAATAAAAAATAACTATGTGTGGGACGCCGAAATGAAAGACAATTTGACTCTTGAAAAACTAAAAAATGTGGTGTGTTGTGAACTCCTTTAACGGCACCGCCTCTGCCCAATTAGAGAATATGTGGCTGTGAGAATAAATCTGTGTCCCTATGAAGATGGAGAGTCTATCAAACCCACCATATCTGTGCCACATCACTCGAATGGCCACGAGGCTACAATTGTGTGTAGCACATTCAAAGGTTTGTGCAATATCACTCCATGAAATTGACACATGTGACACTTTTTGGCTGTATCCATGCAATCTATCAACATCACTGGCAAATAATATCAAAATCTCTTAATTTTCATCTTCATCTGTGACCCTGACTAGCGAGCACCACACAATTTTGCGTGTACTTCTTTGATGATATCCTATGCTTCTGCTCTGCTTAAAAATTGAAAACACATCTGATCAAAAGACATTCTATAAAGGACATTACCTACCAAGGCATACGACATAGCTCTTCTTGTGATATGATATACTTCTAACTTGTCATCTGGTAATATTCATGTTTGCAAATATTCTATTAATGACCTGCGCCAATATTCAGTATTATTGGCTACTGCATCTATTATCTCATCTTATTTTTTTGAATTTGCATAGATTATTGAGATCAATGTTTGACAAAACTTGGTGTTCTTGCACTGTAATATTAATAGAATCCTCCGATGGACACGCTAATTCCTTGGTAAGCTTGGCTAAGGAGTCGGCATGGGTGTTATCTCCTCGAGATATCCTATACAGTGTTACACTGGGAATCAGTTATGACAACCTCATTATGTACTTGTGATATTATGTTAATCTCAGCTTTAGGATCTTGTATTGTCCGACAAATTACTGAATTACGAGTTGTGAGTCGCCATAACTGGCAATGTCTGTTATGTCTATTCATATTGCCAACTCTAATCCAATAATCAAAGATTCATATTCTCCCTCATTGTTCATGCATGACTCTGTCAAGTGGTAAGAAAACCTTAACATTCCTTGATATGGTGTAACAAAAATCAGATCAATCTCTGTTTTACCTGGTATGACTACATGTAATTTGTTATCCTTTCTAGCTGATGAAGCTCCATCGAAGTACATCTCCCAACGCTTGGCACTAGAAGATTCTACTTATAGTATCTGCTCATATGGTATATCATCGTTGAGAGGGGACCCGGCTGGAAGTCAGTGCGTTGCAAGAAAATCTACTAAAATCTTTCCTTTGATAGTGCGAATGGGTACGAGAGTTATGTAAAATTGCAATGAAATCATCGACCACCTTGCTAAACGTCAGGAAAGTGTTGGTTGGGTCATCAAACATTGCAACTGATTAACTTTTGAAATAAGGGTGATCTTCTAAGAAAGCAAGTAATTCTTGAGCTTTTGGGAGGCAAAAATTATAGCTAGACAATGCCTCTCAATACGAGGATACTTTACCTCTATCGGTATTAGACGTCGACTCAAGTATTCGAGTGTGTTTTTCTTACCCTTGTAAATGACTTGAGCTAACAGGGCTCCGAGAGAGTCGTCTAAGGTCATAGTATAAAGTATCAAAGGTTTTCTCGAGATAGGGGTTGCCAAACAAGGAGGTGTTATTCAATACTACTTAATATCCTCAAAGGCTCATTGACATTTCTCTCCCTAAACAAATTTGTCATCTTTTTAATTAATGCAGAAAAGGGATGAAACCTACCTGACAAATTCGATATGAAGCATCTTAAGTATGCCAATTTACCTTACAAGGACCATAGTTATTCATTGTTTGAGAGGAGGCATTTTTAAGATAACTTTAATCTTATATGGGTCAATCTTGATTCTCCGATGATAAACATCGAATCCTAGAAATCTTCCGGAGGTAACGCTGAAGGCACATTTTAAGGGATTCATCATAAGATTATATTGTCATATTCGTTCGAAGATGACCCTCAAATCGTACAGGTAGTCTAATAGATGCTTGCTCTTGATGACCAAGTCATCTATGTAGTAATCTGCCTGGTCATGGATGAGGTCCTAAAAAATCTTTGTCATAGCTCCCTCATAAGTTGCTCCGACATTCTTAAACCAGAATGGCATTACTGTATAGCACAAGATCCCAATCAACATTCTGAAAGTTGTAAGCACTGCATCTTTTAGAGCCATCTTGATCTCATTGTATCCGAATGATCCATCCATAAAGGAAAAAATCTTGTGTGCCGACGTGGTTTCCACCATTAACTCTAGTATAGGTAGTAGGAACTCATCTTTTGGACATGTTTTATTTAAATCCCTAAAGTCGACACATACATGGATTTGTCCATTTTTTTTTCTAACTAGCACGAAGTTGGCTAGCCATGTCAGGTATTGCTCTTCTCAGAAAAATTTTGTGTCTATTAATTTATTCACCTTGACAATGACTTGTTGCTCTTTCTCAAGGTGCATTCTTTTAATAGCTTGTTTCACAAGGTCATATTCTTGTCCAACCCAAGCTTGTGAACTGTAACTTTTGAAGATAATCCTGGCATTTTACCATAGCTCTAGGCAAAGCAATATTATAACTCTGACAATAACTTGATCAAACCTAAAGAATCTTCCTTGCTAAGAAGAGAACTTATAAAGTCCAGTCAGGGCTACTCCTCAGTGTGGAGGTTAACTTCCTTCAGCTCATCAACTGTTGACTGAATTTTCTCCTCAAACTCAAGTAGAGCATCATCTATCATAGAGTCCTCAAAATAATCCTCCACTTCAAGACAACCCTCTTCTAATTCACTAGTAACAATCATGCAAAATTTTGAATCATCAACTGGTCCTGTCGTACCAAATCCTAGACCCTCTTTCGAGTTGAAAGTTCGACCTTTAACATTCCATAATTTCTTAAAGAGTTTTAGTTTATCCTTTGGCATTTTCTTCGGCACATATCCATGTTGAAGTAATTTTAGCACACGAGGAGAAAAGTAATAAAATGGTAATTCCACTAATTCATCAGAACCATCTTCTTCCAAATTTACATGAATTTCAAAACTAGAAGTAGGGGAAGCACAGTAGAACTTGATCGGCTTCAAACAAACACCATGAGCTTCCTTAAACTCTAGACTCTTGATCTTTTGAGGGTAAATTGAATTAATGGCCATGGCATGAATGTAGTGATTGATCCAATCATACATTGAATCATATTCAGTTTTCTCCCCATCTTCCAAGGAAACCTTGAACTGTGGCTTCTTCTGTTTTATCATCACTGTCTCTTCATTGGACTCATCTTCATTAGAACTCTCTTCCATGTCAATGTTGATGGTTGGTTTTGTTCGTCCAACATATATGTTGGTTCTTCCTCATCCACTTCCTCAGGCTCGATCTTGGATGCGTGGGCTAAAATAACCTACACCAACTCATTGAAAAAGAGTGGTGGTAGATTGTTGAAATGTAGTTAACTACATGCTCTTGTAATCCTACATATCATTTGACACAACTTCTTGAGAAAAGACGGTCTTCTTTAGAGGAGAGTAGTGGGCGGCATCTTTGTGGATGCCTACTTCATAAACTGAAAACGGTTGCAAATCCCCTTCAATGCAATATTCTTGTCCCTCTTTGTAATACTTGATGCATTGGTGTAGTAATGAATGAACCATTTTATGCTCATGAATTGATGGTTGAGCAAGTAAAGCATTGAACTAAGTTTTCACATCGATAATATGAAATTTAGCAGTTGTTACTAGCTCTCCAACCTTCAATAGTAGCAAAATTGATCAAACTCTCTTTCCCCTTTTTGATTGAATCCTTTTAACATCATTTTATCGACGATAAGCTCTTGAGTGTCAATATTAAAATATGCTAATGTTCATAGAATCATCAAGATGAGTGATGCTTCTAGATCTACCAAAACTCAAGAGAGTACAAATCTGCTGATAATGACGAAGATGTAGAGCAGTCTGTTGTGATCGATAGTAACAGTTGCAAGTCTTCATTGGTGATAGGCTACACCTTTAATAAACAAACTTCATCTAAGGATGTGCTAGCAAATTGAGCTAAGAAAATTTCTATATCAAGTTGGGTCATGACCAGATATTCCTTCATCTCCTTTGATAGGATATGAGCATCGTAGATGCTTAATTTGGTCAGCAACCTCCTAAGATAAGCTAGTATGTTATAATCCACTCTATGCAGATCTCAAATTTTAACTTAATTATGTGTCTCTTCTACTGGCATAGGCGGAGGTGGTTCTTCTCAACTAATTATTTGCTTTACTTTGTCCATTAGAGCTGTCCTTGAGGGTATTACCTTCCCACTCCTTAACTTTATTTCCCTAATCTCTTCTTCTCTTGATGTTGTGGCTGATTCTTACGAAATAATTTTTGGATCTATCGACCCCTATCCTTCCCCTCAAGCTACCAGTCTTCATCTCACGCACAATCTCGCTCTTCTTCCTTTTTTAGTTGCAGTGAATTTATTGGTGTGATCTCCATCTTTGGTCTAGCAAGTTGTAGGCTTTGAATGGCGGCTTATATTGATGCGGTTTGAATCCAGTATCTTCTTGGATGCTCTGCTCCAAACTGTTCTGCAACCACTCTCATTCAAAAAAGAATCTACTAGGGTAATTGGCTTGGCCGAAATCATTTTTACATAACCCCATTCAGGTTTTTTCAAATATTATTTCAAAATTATTATAATTCCCTCTTTGAGATTCCTCTCGATCCAACCCTTGAAACTGAAACATCCCTTTATGGTGTGTTTAACGAATCTATGGTGTGGAAAAAACTTTGGATGATCCTTCTTATCAGCTTATTTTACTACTTTAGCTCTGGCAATCTAAATTTAGGCTTCTTGATCAAATTTCTAAACATCTTCGGCAAAGCTTCCCTCATGAAAGAATATAATCTCCAGGTCATTTGCGATGTTCTCCTCACCAGAAAGTGGAGCATCATGCGTAAATGTAGCAGCCTTAGTTTCAATGACATTAATCTCCATAAACTTTTCATCAAGATAATTTATAAAATCAATATCTTCATCTTCATCTTGAATTCCTACTCCTTGCTCTTTGGCCAATTATACAATCTCGGCTGTGAGCTTCTCCACGTTTTCTTCAGTTGCTTTCCTCTAGATTTTGAGATCTGGAGTTCTCTCTTCAACATTATCCTGCTGCACAATAGACTCGGTAGCAATAGTGGCAACAACCTCTAACGCATCAGACCTATTCTTCATTCCACAAAATTTCCCCACGGGCTCATCAGAATGTACTGGTGCAGCACCATTAGGTACCCACATTCTATTCATCAACTTTGATGTTTTAAAATGGAGTGTCTTGAAGGAGGAATCGGTGTGTCAAAGAGTAGTATGCTCCTCATCAACGGTGCCATCAACGCCGCCGACGACGAGATTTTCACGAGGCTACAGGAAAAAATTTCCAGAAGCCTGCCGACAGCGCCATCGAGGCCGCCGATGCCGGGATTGACGGTTATGTGTACTTGTACAATGGATAAGGCTAGATTTTCGAGGGGTGCATAAGCAACTCTTGGGAAAAATCATCCACATCTTTAAAGAGAAGGTTTTGGTTGAAAATAGAAGAGTCCTAGAGGTTAGATAGGTTCCATTAGTGTGTAGAGAGCTTGCTATAGCGTGTAATTGTGAGGAATTTTCCATAAATCGTAAGAGTGGAAGGAAAGTGAGAGATTTCTTCCTCCTTGCTACTTCGAAAAGGAATTTTGTGTGCTGTAAAGAAAGGAAAAGATTTAGAGGAACTTCAAGGAGTATTCTTGGGGAGAAAGTTAGAGATAAGTTATTTACTTGTTATAGTTTCTATGGCTTTGATTTTATATATGAATTTTGAGTTTTGTTGTGCTTTCCCCATGAGTTCTAAGTGGTTTTCTCTGTGTTTCTCATTGTCTCGAGATTTGGGAAATGGTGATTTGAATTGATGAAGCCATGAAAATGTTTAAGAAATTATGATGATCATTTAACTTCAATCCTAATTTACTTTCAATCTGGACAATTGATTTGTTAAAATACGATGAGTTTTACAACTAAAGTGAAGATTACATCCAAGATTTAGGGAGTTCAAAGCCCCTGGAAGTTGGGAGAAAATAAATAGGGAAATATTAATATCAGGCGTAGAATTAGAAATTTTAGAGTGACAGCCTAAAATCCTCAATTCGGTCCTATCGTTTGGGTGTTGATGTGTAGATGTTAGCCCTTAGCTGAGGCGAAAGTGGGAGCTCCGAAATGAGAGTCGGTATTCTCCCAGCCTAGCCGCAGAATCAGTAACCAAGCATAGGATTAGTCTATGTTCTTTATGCTTGGATAAAAGGGAAAAGAATAGGAATGCTCCTATTTGGCACAATATAAATTGAACTAATTCATTTTATCCATTCACTATAATTTCTTGACACGGAGAATGATGCTTTCGTATATATTGAATATCACAATATTAAACCCTACTTTCTATCTTTAGTTATTTATTAGTTATCCAAATTATCTACTTATTTCAATTGTCTATTAGTGACAGATAAGCAAATTGAACGTCGTCGTTGTAGTTGAAGTATTACTTTTTATTAAGCCTTAGTCTGTAGCATTATATTTCTCCCTGTGGGATCGATTACTATGACTCCATTAGAGCCCTATATTACTTGAGCAATACGTATACTTGCGTTGACAAATTTAACTTTAACATTAATGAATATTATACCTATACATCTTTATTAAATCAAACAAATATATATAAAGTCTCAGTCAAGATATTTGACACCATTGCAGGAATTTAAATCTTCAAGTAGCGTCATCAAATTCTTGTAATTGTCGATTTACAAAAAGAAAAAGGTCGGTCAAGTTTTTGGCACCGTTGCCGAGGAGAATTTTAAGAGTAACGCACATATTAGAATTATTAGAAAGTTTTTACTTAAATTGCAACTTATCTATATATTTATATATTTATATTTATATTTTTAATTACTAAGTATTAATTTTAAATTGTATGCGCAAATTTGGACCTGAAAATCTTATACCATACGATTCAGAATTAGAATGAACTGTTAGAAAAATTAGAAAATCAAAAAGAAAACCTAGAAACTGTGATACAATGGAAAACATTATGAATGAACACCAACCTGGACCTTTAAGAGATTATGCAAATCCTACAGCAGATGAAATTCACTTATTTATCCAGAATCCTGATGTAGCTGCTAATTCATTTGAGCTTAAACCTGCTATTATCCAAATGGTACAAAACAATCAATTTGGAGGTACACCAAATGAAGATCCTAACTTACACCTCGCTAGTTTTTTAGAACTATGTGCTACTTTTAAATATGATAGAGTCTCAAATCATGCTATTACACTTAGACTTTTTCCTTTTTCACTGAGGGATAAGGCTAATATGTGGTTAAACTCGTTAGCACCTGGATCTATTAGAACTTGGGGAGAACTGTCACAAAAATTTCTATCCAAATATTTCCCTCCATCTAAGACTGTTAAACTAAGAAATGACATAACATCGTTTTGTCAGATTGATAGAGAGTCAATATATGAAGCTTGGGAGAGATTTAAAGATCTTCTTAGGAAATGCCCTCATCATTCATTACCAGACTGGTTAATAATTCAAACCTTTTATAATGGATTAGTGGGATCTCTTAAGTCGATTATAGATACTGTAACTGATGGTTCTTTAATGTCAAAACCTTTTGATGAGGCTTATTCATTAATAGAATAAATGGCTACCAACAATTTTCAATGGCCCTCTGAGCGGGTAAATCCTAAAAGAGTAGCTAGTATCCATGATTCTGATGCAATATCTATTTTAGCTTTGCAGATTGATGCAATATCAAAGAAATTAGATCATTATGGGATCAATTATTCTTCAACACCTCCTATGATGGAAGAAAATTCATCTGGGCAATTTGTGGATGTTCAACCTTCATATGAAACCATAAATGCTATTAATAGTCCCAACAACTCATATTCGAACTCTTATAACCCAGGTTGGAAGAATCATCCAAATTCTAATTGGAATAACAATTCTTCTACCAATCAACAATGGGCAAAACACTCAGTAAACCCATTAGGACATTCATTCAACCAAGGAAATATTAACTATAGACCTTCTTATCCTCAAGGATTTAACTGTAATACTCAAATTAAGGAGAAGATGTTATATATGGAAGAGCTGATATTAAACATGGGTCAACAATTACAGAATCAAGGAAATTAATTACAGATTCAAGGAAATCAATTACAAAATCAAGGAACTGCTATTAAGAATATTGAGAACCAATTAGAGCATATCGCTACTACGCTTAGTAACTGAACATTAGGAACTTTTCCAAGTACTGTGGAACCAAATCCTAAAGATCAAGGAAAAGAGTAAATCAAGGCGATTCAATTATGAAGTGGAAAAGAATTAGAGACAATAGTGCAACAAGAAATAGAAACTGAAAAAGAGAAAGTGGATATCGAAAAAGAAAAGGATCATGAATACCCAAATTTAGAGTATCCATTTACACCAATGAAAATTACTGTGGAAAAACCTTCACCATCGTTTCCTCAAAGACTAAAGCAACATAAACAGAATAAATAATTTTTAAAATTTTTAGAAATTCTTAAGAAGTTAACGGTGAATATTCCCTTCGTAGAAGCTTTAGAGCAAATGCCCAATTATGTGAAATTTATGAAAGATATTTTGAACAAAAAAAGGAAGTTCACGGACAACAAAACTATTGCACTTAGCAAAGAGTGTAGTGCAATTAT
>NEWO01000183.1:269487-307032 GCA_003013225.1 Phalaenopsis aphrodite
TCTGATGAATGAAATTTACCAGTATTTGACGGGCGAAACTGATGATTGGGAAATGCGAGAGAACGGGTATGTTAGTTTTTCTTTAACACTTTTGAATCCCATCTCTAAACACTGGCACTTCTTCATTTCTGCAAAACTATTACCGACAATGAAGGTTGGTAAGGTTTCTAAAGAAAGTGTCATTTGAATTACTGCATCCAAAGGGGACTGCCGATTGATATTAGATCTATAAGTGTGAAGTCAGTTTTAGGCCTGATCGTTCACGGATCAACTTATGGGCTTGGACACCCTTCCACAATGTTCTCACTTTGCAGTCAGTCTCAAGTATCCTATGAAAACTGGGAAAAGGTACTGCTACCTTGGAAACCTTTGGATCCAACTGAAAGATCTCATCATTTGAAGATGAAAATGACATGGCCATTATAGTTGATCAATCATCTCAGAATTCACTGTCAGTTCAACCCTTAGTTCCAGATAAGTCTTTGGTAATCCTGCGCCAAATCAAGAAATTGGAAAAGAAGGTACAAACGTGATGAATACAATTAATAATATCTCTGATTTCTTTGATCATCTAGACTCGAGGATGAAAGAACATTTCGATCACTCTGGACATTTAGAAGATAGCTTGATACGACTGATGAAGAGGATGAAATTAATTGAGGAGGATTCAACTGAAGAATTTCCTTTCCGACCCTTCTACAACCTCTTCGTTCATGTGCAATCAGTGGGCAATCTCAGAGGAGAAACGAGCACAGAATCTGATGAGTAGTAGACTTACTATGCTACATTTATGTTTATGTGTGTTTAGATTTGAACTTTATGTTTGCTTTGTTTTAAAACTATGCTTATAGGTCTCTGTATAGTTGAGACTAAGCATAGGATGTTTTGTTTTCAGCATTTTGAGTGTTGTGGTTTGGATTACAATGCTGAATTTATGTATTGAGGTTGAGAAAATACCAAACTTAGGTGTGTTATGTAACGCATGTTGTACCCCTTGAAATTTATACATAAATGTGATGTTATGTTTTGTGAACATTTGTATGTGTTAAGTACATCAATTAACTATTCAAAATTATGTTTATAAAGATTAAATGGATATCGTTTAGGCTTAGAATTGATCAAAATTGCAAAAATACAAAATTTGGACATAATCAATAAATCCTACCGACAGCACCCTCGACGCCGCCGACGACGGGAATTTCCCTAGACTTAGGTTCAAAAACAAAATAGAGCACGTCAATGACGCCATCGACTACGTTGTTGGAGATATCGTAAAAATACCTCTTTAACCGTGATTTTGATCGGTCAACTGCCACTATTCATCATCCCCTTCCTCTTAAAAACCCCAATTTTGAATTAGGGCTTGGTAAATCTTGAATTGGGAGACGATTTTAAGGCTTTTTGACACCGGATTTGATCTTCTTTAAGTAAGAGCTTCACTCCAAGATAAAAACATTTGATCTTCACCATGTATTTCTTCCACATTGAGGAAACCCAAAAATTTGAAAATGTGAAGAAAATCTTGGAAGAAATTCATGGATCTTAATGTTAAACTCTTTGAATTACCATTGGAAGCCATGATTTACATATAAGTAATTTTTGGAATTTTTATTTGATTTGATTAGATTAAAAATGGCTCCACATCAAAAGAGAAGAGTTGAGTTTGACAATTCATGCTTCGTTAATGTGATGGCTCAAACTCGATTTACTTCAATACTTAAAGGAAAAAAAGTGTATCCAAGATCGAGTTTTTGAGAGTCCGGGAGGAGAAATTGAACATGTTATTGCCGAGCGAAGGTGAGAAAACTTTTGTTACACCACCAATAAAGCCGATGCAAATGTGGTGAAGGAGTTCTACGCCAATGTGATTTATTCTAAAGACGAAATCGTATAAGTGCATGGATTTCCTGTGGAATTTACCGCCGCCCGCATTAACACTTTCTATGAAGTCCCAGATTCTTACAGCTGCCACTATGAATCGTTGAGTACGATGGAAGGCCCCCTCAATGATGTGATTAACTTTCTCACTGATACAAAAAGAACGTGGAAGATAAAGCAGTGAGAATGGGTAAAATTTTCTGCTTCCATGTTGAATGTCACCTCTAAGGCGTGGCACTATTTCATTTCCTCTACTCTGTTACCGACATATCACCATAGTGAGGTAACTAGAGATATAGCTATTCTGAATTTCTGTATTCAAAATAATAAAACTATAAATGTGGGGAGAATTATTTTCAAGAATATATTGACTACGGCAAGAAGTGAGACTAGTGGAGGTCTAGGACATCCTAGACTTATTTATACACTTTGCCAACTTTCTGGAGTGGAAGCTAGAGAGGAAGAATGGGTTTAACCTATAAAACCCATTAGTAAATCTAATTTGAAGACTTATGTATCCCATGAGAAATGGAGAACTGGAAGTAGGAGTCAGGAACCTTTTACCAGTAGAGATGTCCCCTCTACAAGTTATGACCCTCCTCCTTCTAGCTCCCCTACCTTAACAGATTTGATGAATGAGTTGACCTTGTAAAGGAAGAGCATAGATTTAATAAATGAAAGGATTGGAGGTTTAGAACGCCGACATGATTATGATAGTGAGTACTTGCAGAGGCATTACGATTTTAAGATAGCTTATTATGACGCTAAGGCTCGACACTACAGAGGAGAGCCTGATGTTACATTTCTTAAATGCCCCTGATATACTTAGTATCAACCCAATCCACCTGCTGATCAAGGTGACGATGAAATAGCTTGGGAGTTTGATATTTAGAGTGAAATTGAAATACTTATGTTTGTATTTTTATTTTATGTAGTCTGTTTGTAATAGAAATGGATGTTTATGTATTTGGACTTTCATTTTTTTTATTTTGTTGTACTTGAATGATTTTATTTTTTTATGGTTGTAAATGTTTAATGTGATAGTAAAAATGTGCGTGTGCAAGTTATAGATGTTGCTCAGTACTTTATGGATTGTAATGTGATGTGATATTTATTTTCATTTTAGTATTTTTATCTTTTGTTTAGCATTGTAATTGTATTAGCAAATGGTGTATGTTTGTTTCAGTTTTATACTTATTTCAAAATTTCATTTCTCAGAAATTACTCTAATGATTTATGTGTGTAGAAAGCTCCTAACATTACAGACCAGGTGAATGCCTGCAGAAATTTTAAAATGATAAAGATGCCTACAATACTGAGGTATGATTTATATTTATAGTATTTTCTTTCCACCTTTATTTCATATTAAAAAAAATTTAAGTTTGGGGGAGGGAAGAAAAAGATTAACTATTAAATGTCCTCTATTTCAATATTTTCAAAAATTATTTATATGATTTTATGTAGTGAATAATTCAAGTAACTATATTTTTGTAATTATTTAAATATTATGGTAGATTTAAAGAAATATTTTTGTAATGAAAATTAATTTTGTAACTTAAGATATTTAGTATAAGAGAATAAGATTATAGTTAACTATTGAAAGTAAAAGAAATTATATTTTGAAGTATTAAGAATCTGGAAATTCATTTGAGAAGAAAAGATTGGGATTCAATGATGTGAAAGCTATGAAATATTTATAAGCTAAGAAATGCTTTGAGTTTCAAATTTAGGGAACGAAAAGTGAAGTTCAAAATCATTAAAGGCTATCCAGATATAGTAATCCTCACTTGAAAAAGAAAAAGAAAGGATTGACAAAAATCTCAGAAAAGAAAAGAAAAATATATAGGATTGAAAGCAATCCAAATGAAAAAGAGAAAAGAAAGAAATAAAAAAATGAAAGTGAGGAGAAGCTTGAGGAGATGCCTAATCAAAAATTGGCTTCACTGGACCTACCTAAAGGGAAAACTTGAATACATTCCTGAACTTATATTTATGGAATAGATCTTTTTACTAATAAAGTTCTCATGAAATTTATTTCTTTTGGATATTCTAAGTGACATTGCAATCTATAATCATTCTTGAAATAAATAGAAAACTAGAACTCTTAAAACTCGATGACTAGATAATCTGATGGCTACAGAGTTAATTCAATTACTTAAATTTTTTCTGAAAATCTCACTATGATATTTATCTAAAAAAAACTTATATTATTTCTGAATTAAAAAATTACTCATATAGTACTAAAATTACTTGAGGACAAGTAATAGTTAAGTTTGGGGGATTTTGACCAAAGTAAAATATGTTGAGATTTTCGTACCTCTTTTATACTGTTTTTAATGATATTACATTTTAAAGAAAGGTAGTTTTGATGTTTTATTGCAGGAATAATGAATTAAGGTCAATAGAGCAAAACGATGCAAAAAGGAGCGAATTTTGAGCAAAAATGACCAAAATGTGGAGGATTGCACTAGGCCGCCGACGACGCCATCGATGCTGCCAACGGTGAGATTTTCTCGAGGCTACAGGACAAAAATTCCAGAAGGCCGCCGACGGCACTATCAAGACCGCCGACGGCAGGATTGACGGTTATGTGTACTTGTACAATGGATAAAGCTGAATTTTGGAAGGTTGCATAAGTAACTCTTGGGAAAACTCATCCACATCTTTAAAGAGAAGGTTTTGGCCGAAAATAAAAGAGTCCTGGAGGTTAGTAGGTTCCATTAGTGTGTAGAGAGCTTGCTAGAGCTTGTAATTGTGAGGAATTCTTCGAGAAATTGTAAGAGTGGAGAGAAAGTGAGAGATTTCTTCCTCCTTGCTACTCTGAAGAGGAATTCTGTGTGTTGTAAAGAAAGAAAGAGATTCAGAGGAACTTCAAGGAGTATTCTTGGGGAGAAAGTTAGAGATAAGTTATTTTCTTGTTATAGTTTGTATGGTTTTGATTTTATAAATGAATTTCGAGTTTTTTGGTGCTTTCCCCATGAGTTCTGAGTAGTTTTCTCTGTCTTTCTCCTTGTCTTGAGATTTGTGAAATGGTGATTTGAATTGGTGAAGCCATGAAAATGTTTAAGAAATTGTGAAGATTTTTAACTTCAATCCTAATTTACTTTCAATCTAGCCAATTGATTTGTTAAAATATGTTGAGTTTTACAACTAAAGTGAAGATTACATCCAAGATTCAGGGAGGTCAAAGCTCTTGGAAGTTGGATGCAAATAAATAGGGAAATATTACTGTCAGGCATAGAATTGGATATTTTAGAGTGACAGACTAAAATCCTCAATTCAGTCCAATCGTTTGGGTGTTGATGTGTAGATGTTAGCCCTTATGTGAAGGGAACGTGGGAGCTCTGAAGGGAGAGTCAGTATTCTCCCAGCCTAGCCACAGAATATGTAACCAAGCATAGGATTAGTCAATGTTCTTTATGCTTGGACCAAAGGGTAAAAAATAGGAATGCTTCTATTTGACACAATATAAATTGAACTAATTCATTTTATCCATTCACTATAATTTCTTGATAAGGAGAAGGATGCTTTCTTATATATTGAATATCACAAAATTAAACCCTACTTTCTATCTTTAGTTATTTATTAGTTATCCAAATTATCTACTTATTTTAATTGTCTATTAGTGACAGATAAGCAAATTGAACGTTGTCGTTGTAGTTGAAGTAATACTTTTTATTAATCCTTAGTCCGTAGTATTCTATTTCTCCTTGTGGGATCGATAACTAGGACTCCATTAGAGCCCTATATTACTTGTGAGATATGTGTACTTGCGTCGACAAATTCGACTTTAACATTATTGAATATTATACCTATACATCTTTAATAAATCAAACATATATATATAAAGTCGCAGTCAAGATATTTGACACCGTTGCTGGAATTTAAATCTTCTAGTAGCATCATCAAATTCTTGTAATTGTCGAGTCACAAAAAGAAAAAGGTCGGTCAGTAGTCTAAGTACACCGATAATGGGTCTCTTCCCTTTATCCTATTTTGAGGAGTCTTCATGAACAGTGGTAGTAGATATCCTCAGACCTAAGTGTGACTTAAACAGTCAATGTCCTACTGACTTTGGAGTAGTATGAGCGGAATTTGTGACAGAGGTAATATTATCAACAAAGCTCCCAAGTCAAAATTTGACTGAAACATAGGCTGGAGGTACTTCAACGGCTTTCTGGAACTGGTAGAAAGATTTAATATCCTTCAAGATTTCATTCTTCATCTAGGGTGAGAATGCACATTCCACTTGCTTGAGTAACTTAGTGATAGTACTCCCCTCATTGGTAGCTAGTCTTTCAAACACTGTAAGGACTTTGGTGATAAAAGTGGCATCCTCTTCACCTTACCATGATCCTGTGGTGATAGCAGGTTCTCTCATCTCCAATGGTATCCATTAACGAATGAAACCTACTTCCTCACTCTTCGTAAGGAATCTCATCACAAAAACTTTCTCTATATATGGGACCTGACAGCCCTCTCAATCTTTTAGTTTCAATCTCTTCTTTATGACTTAGTTGGCAGCTTAACCTCTGAACTGGAACCCACTTCAAATATTTACGACAGACCCATTGATAGAATCTTCTTCAATCAAAATTTCTTTTCCTTTGGCAGATGGTGTGGTAGGCACAGTAACAGTGAATCTAGTAGCAGTAGGTGTGACGAAATTCTAGCAGAATGATACAGGGACGACAGACTTAATGGGTCTCAGGATGGTAGTGATCTTCACCTTCTCGTAAGAAGGGAAGTTATGAGAATAGTTAAAATCAAACTCAGCAGATGGCTCATGAACTTCTACAGCAGTAATCCTCATGACAACGAATGAGGCCTTGCAAGTTCGACCTCAAACTCGTTGAATCCAACTCCAAACTTGATTATTGTTGCAATGTTGTAGGCATCACGGCTAGTAGGCAGGTTGTAGAAGAAAGTGAGAGTAGCGAATGCAATCATAACAGCTTCAAAGGAAAGGTTCATAGCTTTGTAATTTCAGTGTGAACACTAAAAATTAGAAAAGGTCACTCTGTGGACTAGGCACATCCTTTCTTATTTTCATTTTTAAAATTAATGTTTATTTTTTATTATAGTGTTAAAGAGTTTTGATTAAATAATTAAATGAGGGAAAAGAGACGTAACAACTTGGCTTGATTCACAAAATAGAAAACCAAAACAAAAAGATACGAGGAAACAGTGAAGTTTTGGACCTAGTGCAAGATCAATCTTCACAATGTGCATCAGCCATGCAGAACTAGTCCACCAACACATCTATTGGGGGGTCCAACCTCACACAAAAGATAAAGTCCTAAAGGACTCCTGAACCTCTCTGTTTAAAGGTTATTCAACAGATGATCCTAGAATCCAAAAGAGTTGATCATACTTTGCTCAAAAAAATTGAGCAAAGCATATCAACAAAAGAAGGGTAATATGGTCCATGAGGTACATGGACACATTAATAATACACGAAGACAAGACTTTCTGATCATAATGCAGAGAGAAACTAGTATCCCCAGCGGAGTCACCAAAAAATTGTCAGTCACCAATTAGGATGAAGATATTTTCATTTAATTTTTATATATATATATATATATATATAATTTTAGAAAATAATATTTTAATTTTGAAAATAAGATACCAAACCAATCTCATTTAAATACTAGTTTAAATAAAAGAGCACAACCACCACAAATAATGCATCTATCCCAAAGAATAGGTACACTACTTACTGATGAGGCACAGTTAAATAAACTAAAGAATTTTTTACATTTATTTTAGTCTGAAAAACCATTTATGTTGAGTGACAAGTTTCCTCTATCTAAACTGAAAGATTAGATAGGATTTATTTTAGGTTGGGTTATTAAAGTTTCCTATAAGGGCAAGTCACAATAGTTAATTACATCTTAAATGACCGGGGTCACCTACAAAAGCTCTCAATTTATATCAGAAAATGTTGTCTTCAAGAATTTCAAAGGATAGGACTTTTAAAAGTTCGGACCAAGGAGTGTCAGATGGAGAAAGCTCAGATTTGGAACATTTTTATGGAGTCCAAAGGGAGAAAACTAGGGGTTTTCATACATCCTGGGGAGAACCTCATTGACTTCTCAAGCTAGGTTTGACTTCAATTTCGACAAGAAAATTATCAAGTGTTTAATTGTGCAAATTATTATTATATAGGGCTTACATTGGTATGACACAATCATACAAATAGCCTAGGAGATAGGAGAATTTATGTCATAACGAACGATAACCTTAGAATCCTAAAATAAGTTAGGGCTTAAATTGAACGCCAAGATTGTACAAAAGCTTAAAGATAAAGTGAGGATTTATGTTGCACTAGGAAAACAACCTCAAAATCCTATGGCTTGTTTTTTAATTCTAAATAAGTTATTGTTATTGTAGATCCATTTGTCATTTTTCCCACGGTGCTAGCTTCAAGCTCTGTGGTGAAGTAACAATCCTAAAGTATAAAGATTCAAAGGTTTAATTGACAAAAATATTCAATCAATATGGGGGGTTAAATTTAATTAGAATGACACCAGCTAAGATCTCACGGTTCCCTCATTTTGGTACCACTATTTTCTTTTAAATTTGCTTAACTTAAACGAGTTGTTAAGCTCATTTAAACTGGGAGATCTCGTTAGCAATAGTGGTTTACCTCATCTGATTGACTTCTGTAAATTTAAAAAGACATGTTATGAAATTGTTGGTTTTGTTGTTTAATTTTTAAAATGTTGTTTAAAATTTGGAAATTTGTTTTATAATTTTTAGAAAAGGTTTTGTAGGTACAACAATATAGATAATAAAATATTGTAAGTAAAAGGAAAGGAAATTGTATTGCAAAAATGTAAGTGCATACCTGTCATCTTCTCGCACTCCTACTAAAATGTTAGAGCTCACGACATGAAAATAATTTTGAGAGAAATTTGAATAAATTACAAGAAATGGAAAGCAAGAAAACCAGTTTAAGGCGTATTTTTTGAGTACTATGTACTAACTTGGTGGATCCTTAAAGGTCTTAATTGATGTTTTTCTTGAATAAAGAATAATAAATTCAATTGTCCTTTAAAGTATTTGATGGATCCTAAAATGTTTGAGGCATAAATCTTAACAACTTTTAAAATCCTTCGAAACATTGCGAGTTCATTTGAACTTATTATATTGTTCAATTAATCATCCAAATTTATATTTACTTTTAATGAATTAATACACCTATGCTCAATGGACCTTGATACTTTAACTATCCCAAGAGTGGGGTAATCAGACAGTTGCTTAATGTCTTGCTTAAAAGTTATTTGAGTGAATGCCCCGAAGGACAAACTTTGAGTCATTAAGGATTTCACATACTTCAGATAAAATCGGGCTTATAGTGTTTTCAAAATTTTCTTGATCAGTTATATTATCTTTTCTAAACAACATTAAGCAATCTTAGATTAAGCCTAGTTCACTTCAAATCCTTTAAGTACAACCTCGGTGTAGGTTTGTAATAATCAAAACATCAATTTAGCAAGAATTTCTATTTTGTGGTAACATTTCTATGAAGGAGTTTTTCATCACAACCTTTCTATCTTTACAATAATATAGTGACTGGAATAACTGCTATTACAGATAATACTTCTGATGCCACTATTTTGTGGCATGTGAGGCTAGCACAAGTTAGAAAGGCTTCGCTTTAGGCTTTTTCGTAAAAAGTAATGATCAAAGTAGCGAGCAACAACAAGCTTGATTTCTGGGAACATGTGTATTTGGCAAGAAGACACGGGTAGCATTTGGTACTACCATATATAGTACAAAAAATATTTTAAAGTATGTTTGAACACATATCTAAGGCCAAAAAAAGACAACATCATTCAGTAGGTGGAGATGCTTTGTCTCTTTTATTGATGACTATTACAAATATTTTTAGGTGTTCATCATGAAGCCCAAAGACAAAGTGCTCAAGATTTTTGTAACTTGGAAGAAGTATATTAAGACTTGGACTGATAAAAAAATATATGAAATATCAGATCAGATAATAGAGGAAAAAACACTTCAATTGTGTCTTGCAAGAGTGTCTAAAGTTAAGATTGAGCACCACAACACTTTCGAGAGATGCCACAATAATATGGATTTCAGAGAGGATGAATTAGATAGTGGAGGATAATTTTTTGTGTATGTCATCCAATGTTAGGTTGGATAGAAACTATTGGGGCAAGACCATTGAATATGTCTATTATTTGATAAATTGTATGCTTTCTGCACCTATTGAGAAGAAAACACCATAAGAGATGTGGTTATGACATTTTTATAGTTATTATGAGTACATGAGAGTGTTTAGATGTCCAAATTCTTACCATCTGTAGAATGATAAACTTGAATCACGATTAAAGAATGCAATCTTCATTGGCTCACTTATGGAGTCAAAAGCTTCAAGCTATAGGATGAACCAAAAAAGAAGGTTGTCATTAACAGTGATGTTACATTCAATGAGGTAAGCTTGTTGAAAATTTGAGACTCAGAGCAAGTGGAGAAGACTTTTACTTGGACCACAATTTGCAGCAGAAGTTGGAATTTGACGCAACTCCATTTATTCTACAAATCTCATCCACTCTGACTTAGATATCTGATTTAGTTGTAGCTCAAGATGTATCATTTGATAGTGCTTAAGAGGAGGTGAAAGAAGATTCTAGGGTGAGATCCCTGCTCTATAGTTTATTGTTAGGAGCAAGATCAGGCGTAAGAATGTCCCAAAAGTAGTTTGCTTGAAGGATCACATTTCATTTGCACTTTCAACCATAAAGACAAAAACTATTTGTCACTATAAAAAAGGGAGAAGAGCTCATATTGTGATCTTTGGAAAACAATATTAGATAAAGAGATGGAGTCTCTTTGGAAGAATGGTACTTTGATGTTGATGAAGCTTCCTATAAAAGCAAATGTTGATCCACCTTAAAATTAACTATTTTTAGTGCTTGTTTTATGATCTTTTATGCATATTTTTAGTGATATTGCACTTTAAAGGGAGATATTTTGTATGTTTTTCATTTTAGATACATGTAATGGATATTTGGAGAAAATAAAGGGAAAATAAGCAAAAATGGTGAAATTCATATGGTGTCGTAGCGCTGCTCTCTAGCGTTATAGCACCATAGACATGTGCAATGGACGTTATAGCGCCAATAACTTTATTTCTAGAAGATTCATTGAATTTTGCCAAATTTTGAAGGGGAGTTTGAAGCAAATCTTGGTTATTTTCAAAGATCTATAAATAGGGACAAAAATTTTAGGAAAAAGAGCACTATTTGCTAGCATTTGAATGCTTTATGATGCCCCACTTTTGTGTTTATGTGTGATTTTATGTGTGTTTTGTGTTGTAAGAGTAAGAGTTTGCAGAATTCTTCATGGAGACTCCAGAATTTATGCTGGGAAGAATACCTGAGGTACTTTGTATTTGTGTTTAAGTTTTTTTTCTAAGACTTGGATTTCAATACAAATTTGGTGTTTTTGTTTTATTCTCCATGAATTCTCAGTAGTTCCTTTTATTTCTCTATGCTCTTAGGAATTAATCTAGTGAGATGAGAATGATTTAAAGATTTCTTTTTTGTTTTAAAAATTGTGATGACATTTTCAATAATTCTTCATTAAATTTACAAATTGGCCACTTGTGAGGTTAAAATTTATTAAGAAACATAAAGACCTGAAAGGGATATGATTTCACCCAACTAGTGAGTGTCACACTTCATTTTGGGCATAGCCATTGCAATTACTTAAGGGAGAGCGCCAAAAGATAGGAAAATAAATTTTGATGGGCGTAGAATTGATATTTCTAGGGTGACAAACTAGATTTGTTTTCTAATTTGGTTTACAGTTTAGGTCATTAGGTTCTCTGGTAGGTCCTATCGAGAAGGCACAATGGGCAATCTCCAGGTGAGAGGCCAGAATCTACTCATCACTACTACACAAGATGGTGAAAAACTCTAAATTAGCCAATATTATTTTTCACAATACATCGTAAATCAAATCCTACACAGATTAATATCTCATTGTAATGGGAAAGATCTTTTCATGATATTCAAACTCATTAGATTTAGTTTTATTAAATGATTAATAATAGTTGTTTCTATCTACTTTAATTTAGTATTAACCATTGTGATCATTTCATTTTTATTTAATTTGCATTTTTAATAGAATTTGCTTCTGAGTTTTGCAAGCCAATTTAAAAGAGTCCAACTTTCTTTTACATCTTGCAAGTTTCTTTAGAACTGTGTACTACATTTAGTTATAATGGGGTATCAAATGATGTCATCAGAATTAGGCTTTTTCCTTTTTCATTAATGGAAAAAGCTAAAATTCAGTTAAATTCATTAGCATCTAGATCTATTAGAAGATGGGGAGATTAGGCGAAAAAATTCCTAGCTAAGTACTTTGCAGCATCAAGAACTGCTAAAATTAGAAATGATATTACTTATTTTACTCAGTATGAAGGGGAGTCAATTTATGGAGCTTGGGAAAGATTTGGGAACTCCTTAGAAAGTGTCCACATTATGCTTTACCAAACTATTTAATTGTTCAATTTTCTTATGATTGGTTAGGTGGATCCCTTAGATCTATCATAGGTGTTGTTGTTGGTAGTTCATTAATATATAAACCATTTAATGAAGCCTATTCTTTGATTGAAAAAATGGCTACAAATAATTTTCAATGGCTTTCTAAAAGCGTTAATCTTAAGAAAATAGCCAGTATTCATGACAACAATTATATGTCAATGGTTGCTTGACAAATTGCAGCTTTATCTAGGAAAATAGACCAAATTGGAATGATTTTTTTTTCAAACACCTCGATTGAATTAAGAAATTTCATTATAAAAAATCCTTGATTCTAAAACTTCATTAGAAACTATAAATTCTATTAATAGACTTAATTACCAATATACTAAATATTACAACCCAAGTTGGAAAAAATATCCAAACTGTAATTGAAATAACAATTCTAGTGGTGGAAGTCAACAATGGGGGAACAATCAAGTAAATCGATTAGGAAACTGAAACAATCGGGGTAATTATAAGTTTATATTCACTTATCCTCTTTGATTTAATAGTAATCAACAAGTTAAGGAGAAGAAATTGACTTTAGAAGAAGTGGTGTTACATATGGGAAACCAATTAAAGAATCAGAGAGATGTTATAAGCATAGAGAGTCAACTGGTCTAAATTTCTAATGCACTTAGCCATAGGCCTCATAAAATACTTCCTAATAATTTTGACATGAATCCTAAAGGTAAAAGTAAAGAGCAAGAGCAAGTTAAAGCTGTCCAACTAAGAAGTGGGAGAGAATTGAGTGTTGGTGTTAAAAAAGAAATAAAAGTTGAGAGAGAAGATAAATAAACTGAAAATCTTGAATAAGTATTCTTAAGGAAGTTAAAAAACTTGTTTCTCTGACTAAGAAGAATGTAGAAAGACCACCTCCTCTTTTTTCTTAAAGACTTTGATAGCAGAAACTTTATCAAAATATTTCAAGATTTTTTGAGATATTTGAAAAGCTTACAATTAATATTCTTTTTGTAGAAGCTTTGGAAGAAATGCCAAATTATGCAAATTTTATGAAAGGAATTTTAAAAAAACAATGGAAGTTTGAAGATTATGAGATAGTTGCACATAGTGAAGAGTGTAGTGCAATAATTCAAAAAAAGCTTTCTCAAAAACTCAAAGATCGTGACACTTTCACTATACCTTGTCCAATTGGAGAAAAAATTTGTGGAAAAGCTTTATATGATTTAGGAGCAAGCATTAATCTTATGTCATTATTTATATTTAGAAGACAAGGTTTGGAAATATTTCTCCCACTACTGTAACTCTACAGTTAGCTGATTGATCTATCACTTATCTTAAAAGGGTTCTAGAAGATGTGTTGGATAAACTGGATAAATTTATCTTACTTATTGATTTCTTTGTGTTTGATATGGAAGAACATAAATAAATTCCTATTATTTTATAGAAACCTTTCCTAGCTACTGTACGTGTAATGATAGATGTGCAAAAAGAAGAAACAATCATGAGAGTTAATGATTAAGAAGTAACTTTTACTGTTCTTAAATCAATGAAGTAACCTGATAAAGAAAAAGATGATAAATCTTATAGAATGGATATAATTGACTATATGATTATTAATCATTTTCAAGGAAGATGTGAAATCATATCAGATCAAAAAGATGAAGTAGCTTTGGTACAAAAAGAATTAGAAACTCAAAATGATTTAGAAAATGATTCAAAGGAGAAAAACACTGAGGAGTTAAATTATTCCTAGAAAGAATTTGAAATTTTAGATAATACTGAAAAAATAGTAAACCTCTGATACCTTCTATTGAAAAACCTCTTGAACTTGAGATAAATGTTCCACCTAGTCAATTAAAGTATACATTTTTGGGGAACTCATCTACATTACCTATTATTATAACCTTACAATTAACTGATGAATAAGAAGAAAATTTATTAGAGACATTAAGAAATCATAATATAGCCTTTGGATGGACATTCGCTAATATTAAAGGAATCAGTCCTTCAATCTGTATGTACATAATTTTAATGGATGAAAATTATAAGCCTAGAAATGATTTTCAAGGAAGATGAAATCCTATAATAAAAGAGGTTATTAAGAAAGAAATTGTAAAGTGGTTGGATGTAGGAATTAATTCATCCAATTTCAAGTATTTTATGGGTTAGTCCTATTCATTGTATTTCAAAGAAAGTAGAAGTGACTGTTGTTGCAAATGAAAAGAATGAATTAATTCCTATAAGACAAGTCAATGGATGTTGAAATTAAATTGATTATAGAAAATTAAATGCCGCCATGAAGAAAATCATTTTTCTCTACCTTTTTTAGATCAAATGTTGGATACACTCGCTGGGCACCATTATTTTTGCATTTTGGATGGATATTTTGGATACTACTAAATACCTATTATTTTTTAGGATCGTGAGAAAATAACATTTACTAGTTCATATGGAACATTTGCTTTCAGGAGAAAGTCATTTAGATTATGTAATGCACCTGCAACATTTCAAAGATGTATGATGTCAATTTTTTATGATTTAATTGAGAAATGAATTGAAGTTTTTATTGATGATTTCTCAGTTTTTGGAACTTCTTTCAGTCTATTTTTAGATCATTTAACGAAGGTTCTAAAATGTTGTAAAGAAACAAAATTTGTTCTTAATTGGAAAAAATGTCAATTTATGGTTGTAGGAGGAATTGTTTTGGGACATAATATTTCTGAGAAAGGTATGAAAGTAGATCCAGGAAAAAATCAATTCATTGTTGAATTACCACCCCCTTCTAATGTTAAAGAAATAAAAAGTTTTCTGGGATTTGATAGTTTCTATCGGCGTTATATCAAAAAATTTTCTAAAATTTCCAAGTCTTTATGTCAACTATTATAATAAGAAGCTAATTTTGATTTTAATGAGGAATAACTGAATAAGAGCATAAATTTTATTGGGAAAGAAAAGAGTTTAATGATAAACTTAAAGGTGCTAGAGAAAGATGATTATTGCAATTTAATGAGCTTGACGAAATGAGAAACAAAACTTGTGAGAATGCAAGAATTTATAAAGAGAAAATGAAAATGAGGCAAGATCCAAGTAATTTTGAAAACCCATTTCAAGACTGGAAAGAAGATCTTTTATATAATTTAAGATTGAAATAATTTCCGTGAAAACTTTAGTCCCTGTGGTCAGGACTAGGGCTGTCAAAACGGCTCTTTATTCGGGAACGACTCCTGTTCGACTCGTTAAGAAGCTCGTGTTTAACTAGTTTGCTAAGTTTATGAGCCGAACACGAACAACACGAACAAAGATTTACTCATTTGTGTTCGGCTCATTTTGGCTCGAAATACTACTAATATATATATATATATATATATATATATATATATATATATATATATATATATATATATATGTTTGATGAGTAGTATTTTAAAAAAATTAATTAAATACAAAATTACAAAGATTTATAATCAATTAATGTTTAATTAAATTTAAGTGATGTTTTAATATAACCAATAATTTTTAATTTTTTCCCCAATCCTTAACATCTTATGGCTACATGATTAGGGTTGTCAAAACGACTCTTTGTTCATGAACGGCTCGTGCTCGACTAGCTAAGAAAACGAGTCGAACATGAACACACTTTTTAAGCTCAAAATATAAACAAGCAGAACACAAGCTGAGCCTGGGCTCTCTCATGTTTGGCTCGTTTACACCCATAGTCGGGACCATTTAATGTGATAAGAGTTTATCCAAATGGTGTCATTGATATTGAAGACCCTAAGACTAGAAGGATCATTAAGGTAAATGGACACATGCTCAAAACTTATATAAGTAGAGATAATCATATGTTTGATGAGATCTTAATGTTGGGTTAGCCAGATTTAAAAATTGAGTATGTTGGGCTGACGACATTAAACCAAGTGCTTTTTGGGAGGCAAGCCCTAGTTATTGGTGTGATTGACTTGTTTGTTGATTATTGTTGTGATGAGTTTTTTATGTAAGTTGGATTCTTACATGATTATTTTTGTAAAACATTATTATATTAATGGAATTGAAGATTGGATGAAAGAAATTCAGATTTTGAGAAAGTTGTCCTTGCGCTATACCACCACAGTTCGAGTAACTTACTTGGAAACACCAAAGTTTAGTTCTTTATCCTCTTTTTCTATATAAAATGGTGTCAGCTTTATAAGCAATTTTGAGAGATTTGAGAGTGGTGAAAGCAATTTCTAAATTAAAGATTATGGAGAGCAATGGCGATAGAAGATTTGAAGATAACAAGATGGTGCATAAGAATGTTGAGATTTATTTCAATTAATTTCTTATATTGGGTTTGGAGCGACTTATGGAAAAACTTGGAGAGATTGAAAGTGAGAATCTTTAATTGCATACCAAACTTGAAACCTTTTTCTAATAATATGAGCACTTCGATTGGCTGTTGAAACTTCAATTCAATAATTTGACATGTTTTCAAGATTGTTAAGTGGCCATGTATAGGACAAATAAGTGGATTGATGAAAAATTTTCCTTAGAATTTCCTTGCACTCCTTTCTATCATTCTTATGATCGATATTGTTTGGTGGGTGAATAGGAGAATGACACCTTTGATCACAACTGGTCTTAAGTGATTCCTTAGAGGGATAAGTAACAGTTATTCTAATTAGTGTGTCGATGTTGTCCTTGTTAAGGCTTTAGAACTTCTGGATGTTTTCTTTTTGCTTTATTAGTATATACCTATGATTTTGTTGTACCTTTTGTATTAAATATATTATTAATATAAAAAAACTAGTTTTGTGTTGTTGTTAAACAAAGACCTTATGAGTTTAAAATGATTAATTGAGAATTAGAAAGTTAGACTTTATAATGATTTTGAACCCAAAAATGGCCATTAAAACTAGAAAGTTATACTTTAAATGTCTTAGATTTTATATTCTCTATCATAATATAAAAATTTGTTAAATTTTGGGAGCGTTTGAATGGCACTATAGCGCCGAACCAACCTAAGAGCAGATTTTAGGGCTGAAGTGTCGGTTGACTCCATTTTTGACCTTGGTTCATCTTATTCTTCTATTTTTTTAGTTTTGCTCCCCTATAGCTTGGATTTGGACTTGATTTGCTTGAAGAAAAGGCTTCAAACTCTAAATTTCATCATCTTCAAGTAGGATCTTCATCTTTGCTTTTGAAATTATTTATTTCACCATAGATTTCTTCCACATTGTGGGTTTGGTTGAAAATTTCAAAATTTGGTGGAAATGGTCTAAAATTCATGGATGAGTGATTATTTAGTCTAGAATTTGTTTGTTGGAGCCTAAAAATCATATATTTGAGATTTATTTGAATTTTATTTGGAATTTTCTAGATTTTTCATGGCTCCTAAAATGAAAAGATGAAAAGGAAAAGGAGTTTTTGATGCTGATAAATTTTCTAGCATAAAAGCACAGGACCGATACAATGATATGCAATCTAAGAAACTGATTGCAGAATGAAGTTACCTTCATCCTGGTGGAACAATTGAATATATGATTGCAAAGCGACAGTGAGAGAGTTTTTGTTTGCCGTTGCTGTGATTTTGATTGTTAGAGAATTCTATGTGAATTTGCTTGATGAATCTGATGATTTGGTTTATGTGAGAGGCAGTATGTGGATATAATTTCTATTTGGATGAATCACATATAAGCTGCATAGTGTTCCTAATTATTTCTATTTTGAGTTTCATCCTACTGAAGATGAATTGGACGAGATTATACAATTTTTGACCAATGGTAAGGGAGTATGGAAAATTAAGAATGGACATCAGGTAAACTTTTCTTTCTCTAAGCTAAATGTTCACTCTCGTGTCTGGTATTATTATTTTTTATGTAGATTGCTTCCTACTAATCACTTTAGTGAGTTAATTTGAGAAAGAGCCACATTGAACTTGTGCATTCAGATGAAAAAATAAATTGACATTTTATCTTTGATTTACAAAAATATCCTTATTTTTTCAGAGGGAGTAACTATTGGAAGTATGGGTTATTTTGCTCTTACTACTACCATGTGTGTTGAATCTGGAGTGAAATATGAAACTTGAGAAGAAGTTTTACCTTCTCATAGACCTATTGAAAAATCAATATGGAGATGTATGAAAAACATGTTCGAGTAAGATCTAGAAGTAGAGACTCTGATATTTCTTCTACTTCAGCTTCAGCTTCAACTTCTAGATCTTTTGCATCTGGTACTACTTCACTTGATGTTGTAATGGAACAATTATTTATTCAATAAGGAGATATCTTAACATTACAGATCATCATAAAATTTTAGAAGCTCATCTTTCTTATAATGATGAGTAAAACCATAAAAGAGTTGATTATGATATTTCTTATAATAAGGCAAGACAAATTCTACAGTACCCATATTTATACCTTATAATCCTGATGATATGTAGGAGGATTTAAACTTTTGTGAAGATAATGATGAATATGATGATGAAGGTGATGATGATGAGCAGTGTTATTTGTTTATTTTGTTGTGTTTTATTTTTTGTTTACTCCTATAGTTAGTTTGTTATTGTATGTTTGTTAGAGTTTTTATGTTTAAATTTGCATTTGTATTAAACTGTTAAAGTAATGTTTATTTCACTATATTGTTATACTATTTTTAATGTTTATCTTTTACTTCAAGGTAAATGCTAGAATAGTCTTTTTTGTTTCTTTAGATATGATAATTTCACTTATCTTTATTACTTGTAAATGTACTATTCCATCTTTTTTAAAATTTATATATATATTTTTTTTGCCTAAACTATTCTTTTGAAATTAATTAAAAATTTAAGTTTGGGGGAAAGGAAGAAAATCCTTTTAAGGAACTAAACTTTAATTGTCCTAAGAAAACTACATTTTTAAAATTTAATTGAACATAATATGTGGTATGTTAGGTTAACTTAAGATAACTATATTTAAATTTTATAAATGTTAAACAAAACTTATGTTAAAGTTTCTAATAATAAACGCTAGTTCTAAAGTTAAAATATTAGTATGAGAGTATAAGATTATGTTTTTACAATTTAAAGTAAGTAAAATTGTATTTTTAGAATTGTTAAGAATTTTAGAGTTCTACTTAAAAAGAATGAATTGAAACTTTATGAAAAATCTTTTTCAAAGCTAATACAATTTTGTAAAACTAAGGAAATGTGGAAAGTTTTTAACTATAAGAAGAGGATGAAGGCGTTCAAAATCATGAAAGGCCATCCAAATATAGTAATACTCAAATGCATGAAAAAAAAATGAAATGATTGAAAAAGATCCCAAAGAAAAAGAAGAAAAAGAAAAAAAAGAAGAGAAAAATCAAAAGGAAAAAAGAAGAGCAAGAATGAAAATAAAATTTTCAGGAGAAGCTCGAGGAGTTGCCTAATCAAAAATTGGCTCCACTTGAATCATCTTAAAGAAAGGAACTCAATTACATCTCTAAATTAAGGCTTAAAGTATTAGCATCCTTCTTAGTAAAGTCCTCATGAAGTTCTTTTTACTGTAATTCTTCTAAGCATTCAAAATATGACCAAATTACAACTATTCTTATAATAAATAGAAAATCAGAACTCTTAGATTTGACTACTAGAAATTCTTACATTTTAGATTTAACCTCATTTTAACCTCACTTTTGTAAGGACTCTGAAATAACACCCATAGACAAGATGCATCTTCAATCACTCATAATGATTCATGAGCTTCAGAAAAACTTGAGATTAATCATCATGATCGTTAAGTTCATTATAGGAGAAGTTCTACCAAATATGACCCATTTGAACTTATCTAGTGTCTCAAAAACCCTACAAGTTAAACTGACTCCCAATGTACCCACTTTGGGTCCAAATCAGGATGACACACCAAAATAATCAGATTACTTATGACAAACCCTGATTTGATCAAACCCTGACCCAATAGTTACTACAATGACCATTTGGTCAGTACAGGCATCCAATTGACCCAATTGGTCACTCCGATCAAATTGCTCAACTCTGTTCAAATTGATAAAACTGGTCAATATTGGTCAAACTTGGTCAAACTGAACCATTTGGTCAACTCAGGCACAAAATTGGTAAAAATGGACAATTTAGTCAACCTAAACACCAAATTGGTCAAATTAAACCATTTGATCAAACATGGACCCCATTGGAAAAATTTTGGTCAAAATGGTCAATTTTGAACCTCAAGGTCACCATGTTGACCATTTGGTCAAAAATAGACCCAAATGATCACCATATGGTCAATTTGACCATCCTAATCAACTTTTGTCAAACCTAGGTCATACCACCACATCTAATAACCTCATGACTAAACTAACTATGAAATGGTCAAGCAAGTCACCTAGGTTAACCCTGGACTTAAATTTGTCAACCATGGTAAAACTTGGTCAACCATGGTCAACTTGGACAAACTTGGTCAACCTTACCATTTTTTGTTAAAATTTGATCTTTTCATTAGATTATTTTATTCTCTTAATTAACTAATCACTTAATTGATTAAATAAAATGAAATTAATGATTAGTTGGCCTAGGATTTAAGTTTAAAATCATGGTTTAAACCCATGGCCATGCTAAAATCATGTTTTATACCTAAACTCTAAATTCACTACATGACAAATTAATAATGGGTCTCCCATGACCCATAAGACACACTATGACATGATAAACATTCATGAATGACCCATGTGTCATGACCTTTGACTCAAAAAAAAACATTATGAAGCCATCATGAAGCAAAGAGGTATGTTTCATTCCTTCATAAGATATGGAATGGAGATGCGGTGAGATCATCACTCACCTTCATATTTATCCAATGAAAGAAAGACCCATCTAAACCCTTATCCCACACATAATTAGGGTCATCATGATCAAAATATGAAAATTGGGAATGAGAAGCACATGTGTCTTCTCATCCCAAAATTCATTAAATGGTCAATTAACCCATATGGGGCACGCTGATTCAAACCATTTTGAGCAGCCTTATCCACCTCCCAAGAAATCTAATGGAAGGTAGCCAAGACTAGGATTCAATCCCCATCATAATGAAAGCAAATTATGGATATTAACTTGTGAAACTTTTACATGATATTCCTCATCCAAAGAACTTATCTACATTTATCATGAAGTTATTACCTCGTTCCCCAAGTGAACCCTAGCCTGGGCATGACTTCCACTAGCCTATAAATAGGCTAACCTGAGAGCTTAAAAAGAAGGAGACCAACCTATTTTTCCTAAATCCAAAAGCTCTTAGTAGGAAACTTATTCTCCAAACCCTGAGGAACAAATTCCCCATAGAATTAGCTCCTAAAATCCATTAACTTGCTTCCATTTCACTCCCCAATTCCAAGGAAATTTTTTGGGTTTTGACAGAAACCAATTCAAACTTCCGAATTGATTCTCTTAAAAGCCTCCCTAAGCTCTAAGAAGGAATTCTCAATCAAAATTATCCTTCCCCATAAGCTATAAACTACTTAGTGAAACCGTGACCCCTTTTTATTGAACTCATACTCAAACCCAATTTAAACTCAAATTAAGTCAAGAGCAAGCTTACTGAGCTCAAAGGAAAGCTTTAGAACCATTCCAATCAAAATTTCATCTATTGAGGCCAAGGTATGGGCTTTAACCCTAATTTCGTCTCGGTTTTCAGACATTGTGAAGAGAACCATTTTAAAACTTTTACATTACCGTGTAGATATGAGCGTCTCTTTTAGATGAAGCTTTTGAGATAATTTTTATGAAGTTTCATAAGAACTCCATTGAGAAATTATGGTTTGATCATGAATGGCTCTCGGTTCATCTCCCTTTTGGATGATGAACTGATGTCGTCCATTTTCGTGTATTGGAAATGGATGGTTAGGATCGAGTCGGACCGCGATTCTGTCCATACAAAATAGATAGAACCGCTGGCCAGCTCAACAGCCATGTGGATCCTTCTGCAAATCAAGTAGTATCACATGCACTTTCGACGAATTCGATGATCCAGTCAGCCGCCTCACACATAAATAGAAAATTAAGTATTTTCTATTTATTTAAATATAAAAAATGACAAAAACCTTCCAAAAATTCTTATCTTGACATAGAAAAATCACAAAATTTTGATAAAAAGACCCTTGGAATTAGGAAAATAAGGAGAAAATTATGATAATGAATTCAAAATTTAAATTATTATAATTAATTTTTAATTAATTAATTAATACCTTGAGTCATTTAATTATTGAAAATTAATTATAATTCCAAAAAAAATTAGAATTTTTAGAGATTAGCCTTAAATTCCTTAGGAACATTCGCTGATTTTTCCAAGGCTAGGAAAATTCCCCATGATACAATTTTCAAATTATAAAAACAATTTGTAATTATTTCTAAAATAATTATAAGAAAATTAAGAAATTGGAAATTAAATTTAAAAATGGTAGAAAATTTAGAGTGAAAATTTAGAGTGACATTTTTAAATTCTAAATTGAATTTTTTTAGCCATTTTAAATTTTAAAATGACATCATCCTCACTTAGGGTCCAAATTGTAAATTTTGAATTTACACTTTAAACTTTAAAGTTTCTTAGGCTTGAATCTTAGTCTTGAATGACGTGTAGAATCGACCAAATCCCGAACCTTAGGTCTTACTCATAATTTAGTTTTTGGGTAAACTTTTACCCTAGTTGACATGGGGTATAGTCATCTCCTCAAAACTTAACTCCTCTAGACTCAAAGACAAATGATGAGTTCAAACTCACACAACACCAAACTTTAACATATATAGACTTAGGTTAAAATTTGAATCTAGTCACATATAGATTCACACCGTACTCAAACATTTAAGTTTAATCCAGGTGAACCCACACTTTACTGAACCTTAATTAGGTATGAACCACAATTAGACCTAATTAAACATTGTTAAGCCTCAACTACATTTGGTTTAACATCATAACCCCTAATTAGGTCTAAACCACAATTAGACCAAATTAAACCTTATTAAAATTTAACTACAATAAGTTTAACAAAATAAACCCTAATTAAGTTTAAACCATAATTAGACTTAACTAACCTTAGTCATATTAGGTTTAACACAATAAACACTAATTAGGTTTGAACCACAATTAGACCTAATTAAACCTTTTTAAGCCTAACTACATTAGGTTTAACATCATAAACCCTAATTAGGTCTAAACCATAATCAACCCTAATTAAACATTGTTAAACCTTAACTACATTAGGTTTAACATAATAAACCCTAATTAAGTATAAACCATAACTAGAATTAATTAAACCTTGTTAAGCCTTAACTACATTAGGTTTAACACAATAAACCCAAATTAGGTTTGAACCATAATTAGACCTAATTAAAATTTCTTAAGCCTTAATTGCATTAGGTTTAACATCATAAACCCTAAATAAGTCTAAACCACAATTAAACCTAATTAATTCTTGTTAAATGTTAACTACATTAGTTTTAAAATAATAAACCATAATTAAGTCTAAACCATAATTAGACTTAATTAAACCATATTGAGCCTTAACTACATTAGTTTTGAAATCATAAATCTCTATTAGGCCTAACCTTAATTAGATATAGTTAACCACATTAAGAATTACTTACATTGGGCCTAATCCAACTTAAACCCAAATAGGGTCTAACACTAATTAGAGAAGGGTGAGGATTTCAAGCATTGAGAGGGTCTCAATCATTGTAATTTTGGTTGATCAAATCATGAATATTTGGTACTTTAGGCTTGAGTAATTTGAAGATTTGAACATTGGGCTTGAGTTATGGGCTTTCGAATTTAAATATAAAAGAGCTAGTTTTGTGCTTGGATTTGGTTTTGATGGTATTAAAAATTAAAGCTTGATTGGCTTCATGAAATCTTTATCATAATGGAAAGGTCTTAGGCTTGGTGAAATTGGATTTGGCATGATAATTCAATTTTGGTGAATTTTGGACTTGGAGGTGAAATGAGATGTAACCTTGAATTTATGTTTCTTAAAAAAAATTGGATTTAACTTGGAGTCGACGACTTATGGTTTTGATTTGGATATAAAGGAATTTTATGAAAATTGGTGGAATTTAGTAAATTTGGGAAAGCTAGAGAATTTTGGTTAATTTAGGGTGGATTTAATGGCTTGAATTGGTCTTAGTAGATTTGAGGTGAATTTGGTAGAACCTGGGAATTTTTGGTGAAATTGTGCCAATTGAGTAATTTTGGTGAGTTTAGAAATTTTTAGGAGTTTTTGGTTCTTTTGGTAGGACTTGGTGTACATGGGTGAGGCATGTGAACAATAGGTGTATGGGATTGCAGTGAGTATGGTGATGTGTGTGGTGAGATATTGAGGGTGTAGTGAGTGTGGTGAGGTGTATGGGTGAACCTCAGTCACAAGGGTTTTCTTAAGGCCTCTTGATCTTATGGCAACTCCCCATAAGTTTCATCAATGTTAGTCTTAACCAACTCAACTAAGTGTTCAGAGTTTGAGACCATATCATGAAAGAGTCTAGAGGTGGCTTGAACTTATATGTGGGTTGGGTCCCATCACTAGTCCTCTAGGATAGTCAATAAGAAAGACCTATGACTAGATTCTTAGCTCTAGATGAAGAATTTAGACATCACAAAAAGTGATGTTAACAAATGGACCCCCCAATAGGTGTGGTGTGATGAACAAGCACACTACGCGTATTGGTGTTGATTGAAGTGATCAAGAGAATCCGAAGGATTGTCTAAGTAAAAACACTTGAGACAAGCTACGGATCGAACATGATTTGAAATTGAAATTAAGTTGGCGTTTCCACTCAGAAATTTCCATCTCAAAGGAAAGAGTTGAGTTAAAGTTTAAAAATCCTTGTTGAGGATTAGATAACCTGATTTTTTGTTTGTTTTAATCTTATGTTGAGTGTGATTTTAGACTTGAATAAATGAGGAGAACAAGTAGAGAAGGAAAGCACATGCGACTTAAGGGCTGATCAAGGAAAATTTGCTGTGTTGGGGAGAAAAGCATAAGAAATTACATTATCCCAAGCAGTAGTGAAGAAATTGGATGTCTTACTACATTAATTGTGGATATCAAATTTGGAGACTTTTACATGATAATCCTCATCCAAAGAACTTATCCATAGTTATCATGAAGATATTACCTCGTCCCTAAATGAAAAATAGCCTAGGCATGACTTCCTCAAGCCTATAAATAGGCTAACTCGAGAACTCATAAAAAAGGAGACTAACCTACAGTTCCTAAATCCAAAAGCTCTTAACAGCGAACTTATTCTCCAAACCCTGAGGAACAAATCCCGCATAGAATTAGCTCCTAAAATCCACCGACTTGCTCCAATTTCACTCCCCAATTCCATGGAAACTTTTGAGTTTGATAAAAGCCTAATCAAGATCCCAAATTGATTCTCTTAAATGCTTCTCTAAGCTCTAAGAAGGAATTCCCAATCAAATTTATCCTTCCCCACTAGCTCTAACTTACTCCTCAGTGAAATTGTGTCCCCTTTTTATTGAACTCATACTCAAACCCAATTTCAACTTAAATTAATACAAGAGCAAGCTTGTTGAGCTCAAGGTAAAGCTTCAGAATCATTCCAATCAAAATTTTATCCATTGAGGCCAAGGTATGGGCTTAAACCCTAATTTCATCTTGGTTTTCAGACATTTTGAAGAGAACCATTTCAAAACTTTTACATCACCGTATAAATATGAGTGTCTTTTTTAGATGAAGCTTTTTTAGAAAATTTTTATGAAGTTTCATAAATAATCCATTGAGAAATTAGGGTTTGATCATGAATTTCTCTCGGTTCATCTCCCATTTGGATGATGAACCGATGACGTCCATTTCTGTGTATTGGTAATAGATGGTTTGGATCGAGTCGGATTGCAAATCTGTCCATACAAAATAGATAGAACTGCGGGCCAGCTCAGCAGCCACATGGATCCTTTTGCGAATCAGGTAATGTCGCATGCATTTTCGACAAATCTGATGATCCAGTCATCTACCTAGCGTATATATAGAAAATTAAGGATTTTCTATTTATTTAAATACAAAAAATGACAAAAACCTTCAAAAATTCAAATTTTGACATAGAAAAATCACAAAAAAAATGATGAAAAGATCCCTGAAATTTGGAAAATAAGGAGAAAATCATGATAATGAAATAAAAATTTAAGTATTTATATTTAATCTTTAATTAATTAATTTCTCTCTGGAGTAATTCAATTATTAAAAGTTATTTATAATTTTAAAAAAATCTGAAAGTATTAGGGATTTTCCATAAAGCCCGTAGGAACATTCCCTGATTTTTTCAAGGCTAGGAAAATTCCCTATGATCCAATTTTTCGAATTTCAATAAAAAATTTGTAATTATTTCCAAAATAAGTATAAAAAATTTAAGAAATTGGAAATTTAATTTAAAAATGGTTAATTTAGAGTGTCATTTTTAAACTCTAAAAAGATTTTTTTAACCATTTGAAAATTTAAAATGACATCTTCATCACTTTAAATTTACATTTTAAACCCTAAGGTTTCTTAGGCTTGAACCTTAGCCTTGAATGACATGTAGGATCGAAAAAATCCTGAACCTTAGGTCTTACTCACAATTTAGTTCTAGGGTGAACTTAAACCCTAGTTGACATGGGGTTTGGTCATCTCCTCAAGACTATTGGGTTTAACTCCTCTAGACTCAAAGATAAATGATGAGTTCAAACTCACACAACACCTAAGTTTAACATACATAGACTTAGGTTAAATTTTGAATCTAGTGTCATATAGATTCAAACCATACTCAAACATTTAAGTTTGCCTTAATTAGGTCTGATCCACAATTAGACCTAATTAAACATTGTTAAGCCTTAACTACATTTGGTTTAACATCATAACCCCTAATTAGGTCTAAACCATAATTAGAGCTAATTAAACCTTGTTAAACTTTAACTACATTAGGTTTAACAAAATAAACCTTAATTAAGTCTAAACCATAATTAGATTTAATTAAATCTTGTTAAACCTTAATCATATTAGGTTTAACACAATAAACACTAATTAGGTTTGAACCATAATTAGACCTAATTAAACCTTTCTAAGCCTAACTACATTAGGTTTAAAATCAAGAACCCTGATTAGGTCTAAACCATAATTAGACCTACTTAAACATTATTAAACCTTAACTACATTAGGTTTAACATAATAAACCCTAATTAAGTCTAAACCACAATTAGACTTAATTAAACCTTGTTAAGCCTTAACAACATTAGGTTTAACATCATAAATCCTAATTAGGTATAAACCGAAATTAGCCCTAATTAAACATTGTTAAACCTTAAATACATTAGGTTTAATATAATAAACCCTAATTAATTCTAAATCATAATTAGACTTAATCAAACCTTGTTAAAGCTTAATCACATTAGGTTAACACAATAAACACTAAATAGGTCTGAACCACAATTAAACCTAATTAAACTTTGTTAAGCTTTAACTACATTATGTTTAACTTCATAAACCCTAGTTAAATCTAAACCACAATTAAACCTAATTAAACCCTGTTAGACCTTAACTATATTAGATTTAACATAATAAACCATAATTAAGTTTAAATCATAATTAGACTTAATTAAACCGTATTGAGCCTTAACTACATTAGGTTTGACATCATAAACCCTAATTAGGTCTAACCCTAATTAGATCTAATTAACTGCATTAAGCCTTACTTACATTGGGCTTAATCCAACTTAAACCCAAATTAGGTTTAACACTAATTAGACCTAATTTAATGCATTAAGCCTTACTTACATTAGGCTTGAATCAACTTAAACCTTAATTAGGTTTATCCCTTATTAGACATAATTAACCACATTAAGCCTTACTTACATCAGGCTTAATTCAAATTAAATCTTAACTAGGTCTAACCCTAATTTGACCTGATTATCAACGTTAAACCCTACTTACAATAAGATTAATTAAACTTAATCCCTAATTAGTTCTAAACCTAATTAGACCTAACTAACCACATTAAACCTTACGTACATTAGGATCGATTCAACCTAAACCCTAATTAGGTTTAACCATAATTAGACCTAATTAACCACATTAAGCCTTACTTACATTAGGCTCGATTCAACTCAAATCCCAATTAGGCCTAACTCTAATTAGACCTAATAAAACTAACTAAACTTTACCCATGTTATGTTTAAATAACTTTCAAACCTATCTAGATCTAATCTAAATTAGATCTATCAATTTCTTCGGTTCAACCCAACTTGAATCTAAGTAAACTCAAATGCATAGGTTCAACTCAACTTGAACCTAAATTTAATCAAACCCTTCAGTTCAAATCAATTTAAACCTGAATCAAATCAAACATTTAGATTCAATCCATATGAACATAAATTAATTTTAAGTCCTAACCCAATTGGACTTTGAACAATTTTAAACCTTAAGTCCAATTCATATTGAATTTAAATCATGTTTAAGTCCTAACCACATTGGACATATAACCCTTTTAAACCTCAAGTTCAATCCATATTGAACTTAAATTTATTTTAAGTCCTACCTGCATTAGACTTAAAATTATTTCAGGCCTTGGGTTCAATCCACTTTAAACCTAAATCAATTTTATGTCCTACCTACATTGTGGTTAAACCATCCAAAACTGTAGGTTCTACCTACATTAAACCTAAATTCCCTTAAGTCCTAACTACACTGAACTTAAACAATCTTAAACCTTAAGTCCTACATACATTGGACTTAAACCATCTTAAACTTAAGGTTCTACCGAAATTAAACTTAAATCATCTAAATTCCTACTTACATTGGACTTAAACCATCTTAAACTCTATGTTCTATCTACATTGAACCTAAATCATCGTCATACCTTAAGTCCTATATAAATTGGACTTAAATCATTTTCATAGTATAGGTTCTATCAAAATTGAACCCAAATGACATAAATCCTACAATTTTACCAACATTAAACCTAGATCTTAGGTCCAATCTATTGGAACTCAATTAAACTTCCTTAGGTTTAACTGACATTAGACCTAAAATAAATGACATCATAAAAATCCAAATCTTCTACCCATTGACATAAACACAAATGACATAAAATTCACATTAAAATACATTGAAACATAAACTCAAACCTAAAAATAAAACTTGGTTTGAGAAGATATTTTGGAGGAGGTAACTCATGGTTGCTAACAAAATATCTTCCAGCCATTTATTGCTAATCAAACTTCAAAGGTAATGACTCAGGATGATGGAACCATGGGATCCTGATCAGGTCATCCTAAAATAAACAAAATGAAAAAAAATCAATTGGTTAATAAATTGTAAAGAACCTAAGATTTTCCAACCTCTAAAATATGAATAAAACATTAAAACTTAAATTGAACCTTATTGAACAAAAATCTTTGAATGCTACTTGAACAGCTATGTTCAAATCTACGAAGATAACTTGGATGAAGATATCTGTGGTTGCACAAGAATCTTCCCATCTTGATTTAAACACCTTTCAGACTAAGGAGATTTGAATACTTTACGGCTCTGTGATGATGGAGTCATAGACATCGTGATCGGGTCATTTAAAACTTATTCAACCAACTAAATTAAAAAATTTAAACATGATTTCATGCTAATCGTGTTCTTATTTCCATGTTTATTGGAGACATAAGTTATGTTTTAGATTTGCTTTGCATGCTATAGAGTGTGCTAACTCTGTTTTGAAGGAAGACATTCTTAAGAGAAAAAGATGAACCTCAAAAAAATAGAACAACTAAACAACAAAAATAAGACAACAATAACAAATAATGACAACAAAACAAAAAAAACTTCAAAATAAATGACAATAACAAACAAAAACTCAATAAAATAAAACAAAAACAAAATGACATGACATATAGAATAAAACCTTTAGGGTAGAATCAGATTCTTATAAACTAATTACCCTATGAATAAACATTTGATGTTTCTTTCCTTGGCCTTGACATTTCTTAGAAGAATGAGTGTTAACATTAATCAAGAGTTGTCTTATACAGTTCTGACTGCCTGAGATGTAGTTAGCTATAATAGCTTGCTCTTTTAGGAGAAAGAAGAACTCAAAATAAGTGATATACCTAAATCTCTGGTTACTAAATTCTTCATGTGGTTTTCCTTATACAAGAAATAATTTTCTCTATAATGTCTAAAATAATAAAAATCATCCTGACATTTCTTTTTCTCGAGTTTTTTATTTTTAGCACCTTCCTTCCTTCTCTTAGTTTCTTAACATTTGAGGATCTTTTACATGATTAAAATAAAAGTTACTTGGCGATTAGGGCAATAAAATAGATACGACACTCTGGCGGGAATTGGCAGCAACGGATGACATGACACTCCAGCGGCCGACAAGAGAGTGACTACTCCATTAGGGAAATTCTCTCCCCTCATCTCTCATTAAATCATTCATTCTTCATTCAAAGTTATTCTATCTTTTGATAGATAGAGTTACCTTTCTCAACCTTAATTCTTTAATTATAAGAGTCATCTATGACAGTCATTCTATGAAATATATGATAGACATTCCATATCATTCAAAACAGACATCCCATGACATTCACGATAGACATTTCATGACATGTATGATACTTATGACAAACATTCCATAGTTACATATAATAATAAATTCTCAGTTTATAAAATGAGTCTAAAATAAATATTGGCATATCACCTTTCTTAATTTTTTAGAAAACTACAATGGATTCTCTGGGGACTCGGTCTTTTCCTACTTTTAAGATCTTAATATGCCAATCAATGAAGAAACTTACCTCTACCAAAATGACTTTAGGTTATTTGATGAAACTAAATCTATGTTGAATAGTCCATCTCAACTCATTACAGAACCCTTCGTGGAATTTAACTTAAATCCCTATAAAGATTTTCCCTTTTTTTACAGAACCTCAAGAATTTCCTATAGAACAATTGAATTTTAAGAAAATGGAGGAAGAACTTCATTAGAAGGGAAAGAAAGTTTATGTTCAAGATGATATTTTCTCACAATCTATAGATGAAGACGGATCTTGTTCTGAGAGTGTTCCATTAGCACAAACTGAATGAAGAAATAAAACTTGCTCTCTTAAAAGGAAGAAGAAAAGAAATGAGATCAACAATATTGAAGAATCTCAATCCAAGGAAAGTGTTTGATAAACATGGTTGATACACTAGCCATTTCGTATCACGAGAATTACCTCTACCAACAAAGTAAAACCTAGCAGAAGTGTTACGAACTATTATCCAAAAATGAAATGAAAAAACAATTGTCTTGTACAAAGGATCAAAAAAATTATGGCAACTTTATAAACTCCACCACAAACAACTACTCTACCTCCCATTGAAATCATTAGACATGCAGCAATACATATTCTCAATGATAGAAGAGAACCAATAGACTATGAGGAGAGCACTTAAAGTAAAAAAAAAAGATTCCACTCTTAATGAAAATATAGAAAGAGAAATCTCATAGCTTATGGAACGAATAGTATTAGAGATAATGGCTAAGGTGAGGGTCGGATCATTAATACCAAAGTGTAGACCCTATTCAGAGGAATTTGATTTTGTCCAATATCCTAAATGATTTGTTCCACATCCCTTCAAGATGTTTGATGGAACAAGCAATCCTCGTCAACATCTGGCACATTTCAGAGCAAGCTAATGCAGTGCAGGAGGAAGCTATGCTCTTTTGTTCCGTCACTTTGTCAACATTCTTACCAAAGGGACTTTTGAGTGGTATGAAAAACCTCCAGATGGTTCTGTTAAAACATTTGTTGAACTTGAAAATCTCTTCTTCCAATGATTTGATGGAGCACAACATCATATAACGGTTGGATGCTTAGTGGTGGAGAAACAAAAGCCAGGGAAACCCTTATGGATTACATTTTACGCTAGATAAATTTTAGCATGAAATGTGAACCAAAACTTCAGGAACAACATGCAGTCAAAATTCAGCTAAAAAACATTCACAATCCTATAGCCTTCATGCTTAAAGGATTTACAATAAAGACATTTGAAAAACTACTCAGCAAAGCTGCCAGTCTTCAAGAGGACTCTAAGTAGATGAGTGTAACAGAAAAGACCGAGAAGACAAAATTGGTTAAGAAATTTGAAAAGAAATCAAGAAATGTCTCGATAATAGACAGACAAGTAGGTGATTCAAGTGCAACCCAATCAGATGAAGCAACGAAAAAATATAAATAAAGGACAGTGGTAGTTGTTTTCACAGCTGCAATTTCAACATTCAAATCCATCACCAACGGACAATAAATTGATGTCTGAGAGGATTAAAAAAAAAATTCATTCAAGACAGAAGTAGTCAAAAAGATAATCCATGGCTTATTGAAAATACCAGAATATAAATTGCCTGAGGCAAGACGACCAGGAGAAATTGATATGAAAGATAATCCTAATTACTCTCCTTATCATAGGATGCTTGGACACAAAGATTGAAGAATGCTTCATCTTCAAAAACTTATTGGAACACTACTTTAAAGATGAGAATATAGTAATCTAGAAAGAATACCAGAAAGAACCTGAAAAAGGTTCAGTTAATATGATTTCAGCTGATAAACTTATTCCTCGCGATCCTTCCAACTATGACAACAACAACAATATTGCTCAGGGAAAATCTCTTCAGAAGACTTTTGAGGACTTCCAAATCATTCAAGATTCAACATCAATGACAATGGAATCTTCCAAGAAGGAAAAGAAAAAGAAAAAGAAATAATAAAAAAGGGTTAGAGGTCTTTTAGATATAGGGGATGTTGTTCCTTTTGAATCTTCCAGTTCTCGTATTCCTCCGCAATCTACTAGGATAGTTGTCTTGGATGAAGGGATAAAATCCCTCGAGAATTTGACCTTGTATGAATTTTTCTCCACTATGAATAAAAATAATTCCAGTTCTGCTTACATCTTGTCTCTTTCTGATACTACCCTTGAAAATGAACAATCCAATTTTAATCCCGTAGACAATACTCAAATAATACACAATCTCGATGAGTTTAATGACAAACAAAACATTGACAGTTCTAATAATAATGAAAGTGAAGACAACATTGGAACACTCAAATTAAAAGGAGTGTTGATTTTCATAGAATAAGAATTCTCTAACACAAAGGAAAAAGCGTCAAATGACATGCCAAAAGAAATAACTGAAATCAACTTGCGAAGTGGAAGGATTTAACCTGTAAGGATGAATCCAAAATAAAAAGAAAAATCAGTCCTGACACTAGAAGAAACCATTGCTTCAGTACAAGAAATATTATCTGAAGGAAACGGGGATAATTTTCATAACAAAGTGGACTATAATGTGTTAGCCTATTTATGAAAATTACCAGCAAAGTTGAGCATCTACAATGTCTTTATCGTTTCCAAGGAAATGAGAGAGTCACTAATAAAAACCCTTTCAGATGCATAATTTTTTTTAGCTTAACTAGCTAGTACTTCTTTAAATGAGGCTTACTCATTGGAGGAATAGACCAAAATAACCTTTTTGATAATGACTTGTTGCTCGGAAATGAGTAAAAAAGACCACATTAAAGTAAAACAAGTTGATAAAGATTTTTCTTCAACTACCACGAAGGATAATAACTCTCGTCAGACTCGCATCTGAGGTTGAGGTTAGGGAGAAGGACGAGAGAGGGAAAATCCAACAATCGACATGAAGTAATCATCAAAGTTCAAAGTTTTTCTGGACTCTGAAGAAGAAAAAGAAAAAGAAAAGACAACGTTGATAATTTCAAAAGAACCACAATTCAAGATATCTCTTTATAAATAAGATAAAGAAAAATAATTTGAGTCCATGTACGAACGAATAAATCACTATATACATGATATGACCCTAACCCCCATTTCTCCATCAAAAATTGAGAATTTAGTAGTCAAAGAAGTATATGGTGGTGACAGAAAACCTATAAAATTTTGACTTGGTTCTACGTCTTCTATTTTTGAGACAAATGTAAAACTTAAAGAAAAAAATCTTATGAAATCAATGAAAATCCCCTTTTGAGCTTTATTCTCCATGTGTTCAAAAACTTATTCAAAATGGTTTGATACCTAAATAATGGACATTAGATCAGTCTTATCATTTTGAATAGTTACGGAATAATATCAAACAAAACCATAACTCTAAAGAAGGCATTGGGTTTGGTACCCTAGAACCTCTAGATGACACCGAGTTTTGCCTAGTTGTCACTGAAGGACCTGACTCCTAGCAAGCATCTCATCTTGTAATCAAAGATGCACCGCTAGAAAATGATGAAGACATTAAATCAACAGTGGATGAATTAAAAGAAATAAATTTAGAAATGAAAGAAAATTTGAAACTGACTTTTATTAGTTCATTCCTTGACGATATTGAATTAAAAGAAATAGCCCATCTATTAACATAATACAAAGACTGCTTTGCTTGGAGTTAAGACGAAATGTCTGGACTTGCTCTAGAATTTACAGTCCATAAAGTTGGATTAGAGCAAACTATGATTCCTATTAAACATGCTCCAAGATGGATGCGTATTGAAATCTAGCAACAAGTCATTGCTGAAGTAAAAAAGCTAATTGAAGCCAATTTTGGTCGAGAAGAAAAATACCCAACTTGGGTGGCTAACATAGTGCCAGTAAAGAAGAAAAATGGTCCAATTCGGGTTTATGTAGACTTTAGAGACCTAAACAAGGCTTGTCCAAAGGATAAATTTCCTATACCAATTCCAGAGTTGATGGTTGACATTGCATCAACACATGAAATATTCTCCTTTATGGATGGATCATCAGGATACAACTAGATCAAAATGTCTCCAAAAGATTAACCAAATAAAGCTTTCAGAAAACCCATCGGAATATTCTATTATAGAGTAATGTCGTTCAGATTGAAGAATATTGGAGCTACTTATCAAAGGGCCATGACAAGAATCTTTGACAAACTTATCCACAACCAAGTTGAATATCATGTGGATGACTTGGTTGTTAATAGTAAATGAAACTATGATCATGTGTACAATTTGAGAATCTTCTTTGAACGATTACAATAATTTAATTCTAATTTTAGGATTTGTTGTTTGATATCGTGGGATTGAAATTCACCCCCTCAAAATTGAAGCCATTTTGAACATGTCTCCTCCTATAAATTTGACCCAACTACGATCTTTCTAAGGACAATTAGCACAAATCCAACATTTCATTTCCAATCTTTTAGGTAGGTCTCAACCTCTATCCATCACAACTAGAAAAGATACCAAATTTGTGTGGGATGAAAAATGCCAACACACCTTTGAAAACATCAAACAATATTTGACACATTTTGTTCTAGCAGCCCCTGTGTTAAGAAAATTTCTAATTCCTTATACTGCGCCATTAGAAAATTCTCTCTAAGCTTTACTGGCTCAAGTTAATGTTGAGAGTTAAGAAAATGCATTATACTAATTTGGCGTTTATTTGGTCCCAACTGAAATAAAATATCCTGCAATTGAGAAGCATTATTTAGCTTTGATCTTCGCAGTTCAAAAGTTATTACATTATAGGATATCTCATATAGTAACTCTTATCTCAAGTGCTAACCTTTTGCAATATTTGATGACATGACCAACACTTTCAAGAAGATTAGCAAGATGCTCCAGTTTGACATAATGTTTGTACCATTAAGAGCTGTTAAAGGGAAAATTTTGGCAGACTTTTTAGCAACACATCCAATACCAGCTAATCTCCTCTTAATGATGACTTTCCCAATGAGAAAGTATTTGATATAAAAATTATGACAGACAGAAATGGGAACTAGATTTTGATGGAGCTTCATCTGCTCGAAAAGACAAGGGTAGACAGACAATTAGACCTGGCAAAGCGAGAGTTGAATTTATATTCATCACTCTAGATAAACTGATGATGTCATTTTCCTATCATCTGATTGAACCATGCACAAACAATGAAGCTAGATATGAATCGCTCATAACAGGTTTAGAACTGAAAATATAAATGAAAACAAAAGATATTGACATCTACGGAGACTCTCAACTAATCACGAATGAAATCGTGGGAAAATACAAAACTTGAAACCGTGACTTGAAGAATTTTTCTATTACACTCTGAAATTGCTTAAACAAATTCCAAATGTAACATTCTTCTTAATTTAGGTACAAGAAACTCTCTAGCTGATGCTTTAGCTAAACTAGCAAAAGAGTTTGCTTGTCTAGAAGAAGATTATGTTCTAATATAAAAGCACGATGAGTTCTCTCTCAACTTGACATTGACAATTTCAACAAAATCATCGACGAGAAAATAGCAACAACAATCGACAGAGAAGAGGACAATTGACAACAACCAAGTATTCAATCTCTACAAACTGGACAGTTACCTGAAAACAGTTCCACTACATCCCAAATTAAACCAAGAGCATTATCTTACGTTCTAGTAAACGATGTTCTTTATCGACGATCCTTTGATCAAATGTGGTTAAGATGTCTAAAGCAATTTGAGGCTCAAAAAATTATTAAAGAAGTTCATTCAATCTATGTGGTGCACACCAATCTGGACCAAAATGAAGATGAAAATTAAAATAATGTGATAATATTGGCCAACAATGATGAATGACTGTCTTGAAACTGCAATGAAATGTCATCAATGTCAAGTACATGGAGTGGTCTTACATTAACTGCCAAAAGTATACACCCAAATTTGCATCTTTACCATTTGAATGTTGGGGCAAGGACATAGTGGGCCCTATAAACACTCCATCGTATAAAGGACATCGATTCATCTTGGCTGCTACAGATTACTTCTCCAAATAGGCAGAGGTAGTACCGCTCAAAGAAGTCAAAGCACAACAAGTTCTCCCCTTTTTCAAAACACACATTGTTTACAGATTTGAAATTCCTAAAAGGGGCATATCAGATAATGTACTGGCTTTATATAATACAAAGATTAATAACTTCATCCACAGACATGAGATAGACTAGAGATATTTGACAATTTACAACCCTAAAGCGAATGGATTTACCGAGGCTTTTAACAAAACACTAGTCTAAATTTTGAAGAAGACATTGACTAATAGTCCAAGGCAAAGGCATGAACAATTGATAGAAGTTCTATGGACCTATTGTACTTCATGTTGAACATCAAAACTGTTGACACCATCTGCTTTAGTATATGGTTCTGAGGT
>NEWO01000183.1:327500-352585 GCA_003013225.1 Phalaenopsis aphrodite
TTGTGTATTTCACTTTTAAAATGGAACTAATTGAGGGATTTTTTATTTGATGTTAAAAAGTCAAGTAGTATGCATGTAAATATGAGTGCTTAGGTGTCAGATATGACACAAGAATTGTACTGTACGTAAATGTCCCAGATATATAAGCCCTGATGGTGAAACTGGCATATTTTATTTGATGTTAAATATTTAAGTGGCGTGCTTATAAATTTTAATGTTTTGATCTGATATATGTAAAAAGAATTGTGTGTGTATGTAAATGCCCCATATATGTAGGCCGTGATTATGAAATCTGGTATTTTTGATTTAATGTTGAAAATTTAAGTGGTGTGCATGTAATTCAAATGTTTTGGTTTTATATATGTGAATACATAAAAATTGTGTCATATGTTTGTAATTGTCCCTTATATGCAAGCCATGACCGTGAAATCCATCATCAAAGGCAATCATTTTGGGTCTTTTAGACATCTACTCATCTTAAGCAGTGGGGTTATTGCAGTCTGGACAACTCATGTGCTGAGGTAGGCGCATCTTCCCTGTTGGATATGTTCTCTTTGATTAAAATGGAGTTTAGTTATTAAATGTATAATACATAAGAATTGACTGGTATGCATGTAAGTCTCTCTGTGTGAGCATGCGCGCGCGCATATTTACTCACATGTTTGCGCTCACGCACATACACACCAAAAGCTTTTTATTATCTAATTAATGTAGGCGAGGGTTTCCATTACTTTTATTTAAGTTAATTTTTTAAATTTAATTTTATTAGAGTTAATTTCCTCACGAGACTTGATCAACTAGTATGGTGAGGAGTTTTTGGGCCCTCGTTGGATGATTAATGATATTTGGTGAAACTAACTTTTTCATTGGATACTGTGAGGTAGGCTAGTGATTCTAGTTTGCTTTCTTGCAGTTGATGGTTTGGATGCTATTCCGTTTCATTTTCAATCGAATGGCTTATACTTGGATCGCTTGGTCATTTTCTTGTCTGTTTTTTATCTCAGGTGGCTTTGGCCTAGTAGAATTGGCTCCTTCAGCTTGGTTTGTTCGGCTTGGCCGGCCTCATGATCTCTTTGTGGTGAATTTGCATCCATCATTTTGTTCTGTTTTGGACCGTTAGGACTTGATAGGATGAGTGCACACCCCTTTTTGATGTATACGTGCTAAACAACTAAATTTTATTTTTTGTATTTCTACCATTCAAATCTTTTATATCACATTTTGGTGTCAATAATAATAAATCTATTAGTTGAAATGTATGTAATTTGAGGCTTATAAAGACTACGTTTCTTTTATTAAATTCTTCTTGTAACAGAACAACATTTACATGTTTAATGGCAATTCATCACCATAAGGTCATTTTTCCCACACTAATTGGAGGGTGGGATTGCATTTGCTGTTGCTTTCCGGATTTTAATGCTTTTTTTATATTTTCTACATTGTAATGCTTTTTTCCATATTTTCTTGCACTAGTATGAAGCAGCTTGGAAGGCATGTGCATCCTGCGTGCAACTGTTAGTGTCACTTTGAAGAAGGCATGCGCATATTGCATGTCATACTTAATATCGATTGTATGTAAAATATCTCATATCAGATTGCTACAAAACAAATTACATATTCCAAAAGTAAATTAAGTTTCTTAGATTGAAATTTATTAATAATTAATGATTAATTCATTAATTTCAAATTAATCATAGTTAAATGAATTTATATATTGTTATTTAATGATCAATTAATTTAATTTTAAATATATTTTTATGTTCTTAATTATTTGATAAAAATATAATTTTTCTTAATTATTAAAACTACTTAATTATTTGTTAATGTAAATTTATTGCTTAAGAAATAATTATTTTATATTCTGTTTTAAACAGTTTTGTTAAAGAGGGGCAGAATGGTAAAACAGACAGTTAGCTTCCCGCAGCAGATTCCCCGCAATAGCTTTCTGGGAGAGGGCAGCCCAAACAGACCCTTAATCTTGTGGGATGAGAATGAATTAAAGATTTCTTTTGTACTTTTAAAAATTGTGATGATATTTTTACCGATTCTTTATTGACTTTACAAATTGATCACTTGTGAGATTAAAATATATTGAGAAACATAAATACCTGAAGGGCTATGATTTCACCCAACTAGTAAGTGTCAAACTTCATTCTGGGCAGAGTTGTTGCAATCACCTAAGGGAGAGTCTAAATAGAAAGGGAGATAAGTTTTGATGGGCGTAGAATTGATTTACTAGGGTGACAAACTAGATTTTTTTCCAGTTCGGTTTAGAGTTTGGATCGTAAGAATTCCTAGTATGTCTTATAGAGAGGGTACAGTGAGTAATCTGGAGGTAGGAGGTCAGAATCTACTCAACATTTCTACACAAGCTCGTGAAGAACTCTAAATTAGCCAATGTTCTCTGCTAGCACCTGGAGGGGGTGAAGAATAGGAATGCTTATATTTGGTACAATGCATCATCATATTTTTAATAATTAAAATCCTACATAAATTAAAATCTCATTGCAATTAGAAAGAACTTTTCATACAATTCAAACTCATTAACTTACTTTTATTAAATTGTTAATTATAGTTAACTCTATCTGTTTTAATTTATTCTTAACTGTTGCAATCATTTCATTTTTATTTAACCTGCAATTTCAATAGAATTTACTTCTGAATTTGGCAAGCCAATTTTAAAGAGTCCAACTTTCCTCGTGGGATCGATATTGGAGTTTTTAAAGAAAATTATATATTACTTGGAACGATACAAATACTTGCTTAGTACATCTAGTGTGAAGTTTTATTATTTATTTTTCATATTCATTTCATTTATTCACACTAACTGCTTAATATAATTTGAACCATGTTTATTATAATATTTTGGAGATTAAAATACGGGTTGTGTCAAAAGTCATCGGATGCAAATGATTGTTTGTAAAGAATGAAGGATTTCATGGAGTTGATGTGTAGTACAAGGCAATATTAGTGGCAAATGATTTTGTGTAATGAGAAGAGATTGATTATGATGAGGTGTTCTCTTCAGTGGTCAACCTTCACACAACTCATATTTTTTTTAGCACTTGCAACACAGTACAATCTGATCTTAGGACATCTTGATATGAAGACTTCATTCCAACACGAAGAATTGCAAGGGATCTATACGTTGCAGCTGTCTAAATATAGAGCATCAAAAGACTTAGTTTGCAATATGGATAAATCTAAGTATAGGTTGAAACAGTCACAATGATAGTGGTATAAGAAAATTGATCAATTCAAGAGGGGACAAAAGCACACAAGAAACCAGTAAGATCATTGCGGATAGTTTAAAAAGTTAGCCAACAATTAGTTCATTTACTTTCCTCTATATGTTGATATATTTTAATTACATCTACTGGTCAGGTTGAGGTTGACAGGATGAATCAACTATCCAAANCATACTTAATATCGATTGTATGTAAAATATCTCATATCAGATTGCTGGAACAAAACAAATTATATATTCCAAAAGTAAATTAAGTGCAATTTCTTAGATTGAAATTTATTAATAATTAATGATTAATTCATTAATTTCAAATTAATCATAGTTAAATGAATTTATATACTGTTATTTAATGATCAATTAATTAAATTTTAAATATATTTTTATGTTCTTAATTATTTGATAAAAATATAAATTTTCTTAATTATTAAAACTACTTAATTATATGTTAATGTAAAAGAAATAATTTTATAAATATAAAAATTATTTTATATTATGTTTTAAACAGTTTTGCTAAAGAGGAGCAGAATGATCATTTTTTCAGAAACAACTGTTCTCACACAGCTGCAATAAACAGACAGTCAGTTTCCCCGCAGTAGTTTTCTTGGAGAGGGCAGCTGCAGCTGCCCTAAACAGACCCTTAATCTTGTGAGAAGAGAATGATTTAAAGATTTGTTTTTTACTTTTAAAAGTTGTGATGACATTTTAACATATTCTTTATTGACTTTACAAATTAGTCACTTGTTCTGTTGAGAAACATAAATACCTGAAGGGCTATGATTTCACCCAACTAATAAGTGTCATACTTCATTCTAGGCAGTCGTTACGATCACCTAAGAAAGAGTGTAAATAAAAAGGGAGATAAGTTTTGATGGGCGTAGAATTGATATTTCTAGGGTGACAGACTAGATTCTTTTTCCAGTTCGATTTAGAGTTTGGATCGTAAGAATTCCTAGTAAGTCTTATAGAGACGGTACAACGAGTAATCTGGAGGTGGGAGACCAGAATCTACTCAACATTTCTACACAAGCTCGTGAAGACTCTAAATTAGCCAATGTTCTTTGCTAGCACCCGGGGGGTGAAGAATAAGAGTGTTTATGTTTGTCACAATACATCATCATATTTTTAATTATTAAAATCCTACATAAATTAATATCTCATTGCAAGGAGAAAGAACTTTTCATACAATTCAAACTCATTAACTTACTTTTATTAAATTGTTAATTATAGTTAATTCTATCTGTTTTAATTTATTCTTAACCGTTGCAATCATTTCGTTTTTATTTAACCTGCAATTTAAATAGAATTTGCTTCTAAATTTGGCAAGCCAATTTAAAAGAGTCTAACTTTCCTCGTGGGATCGATACTGGCGTTTTTAAAGAAAATCCTATGTTATTTGGAAAGATACATATACTTGCTTAGTACCTCTAGTGTGAAGTTTTATTATTTCTTTTTCCTATCATTTCATTTATTCACACAAATTGCTAAATATAATTTGCACCATGTTTTTTATAATATTTTGGAGATTAAAATACGGGTTGTGTCAAAAGTTATCGAATGCAAATGATTGTTTGCAAAGAATGAAGGATTTCATGGTGTTGATGTGTAGTACAAGGCAATATTAGTGGCAAATGATTTTGTGTAATGAGAAGAGATGATTATGATGAGGTGTTCTCTTCAGTGGTCAACCATCCCACAATTCATATGTTTTTAGCACTCGCAGCACAATACAATCTGATCTTAGGACATCTTGATATGAAGACTTCATTCCAACACGAAAAATTGCAAGGGATCTATACGTTGCAGCCGTCTAAATATAGAACATCAAAAGACTTAGTTTGCAATATGGATAAATCTAAGTATAGGTTGAAACAGTCACAACGGTAGTGGTATAAGAAAATTGATCAATTCAAGAGGGGACAAAAGCACACAAGAAACCAGTAAGATCATTGCGGATAGTTTAAAAAGTTAGCCAACAATTAGTTCATTTACTTTCCTCTATATGTTGATATATTTTAATTACATCTACTGGTCAGGTTGAGGTTGACAGGATGAATCAACTATCCAAATATTTTGAAATTTCATCCAAATATTTTGAAATAAATGAGTTGGTTGAAGCTCACAGAATTCTTAACATTGAGATTCTAAGGGGCAAGGTAGTTAGAAAGGTTTTGTTTTCGCAAGGTGCTTATATTAAAAAATTATGAAGAAAATTGGGGTTAATGACTCAATCAAGGCGGTGAGTGTACCCATTACATCTCACTTTCAGTTGAGTTTAAATCAATGTCTTGAAGATGATCAAGAAAATAAAGACATGTGATCGGTTCCTTATGCTAGTGCAGTGGATAGTCCAATGTATGTTATGATTTGTACTAGACCAGATATTGCACAAACAGATAGTGTTATGAGCAGGTTCATGAATAATCCAAAACAGAGTCATTGAGAGATAATGAAAAGTAATCTAAGGTATCTGAAGAATAGAGTTGATGTTATCTTGGTGTTTCACAAGGAGCTTATGTTGCTCCCTTCATTGCCTCCATGAATGTCATGTACTCAGCCTCCGTAATAGACAAAGCAACAGTAGAATGAAGAACAAACCTCCAACTGACTGGACCTCCTGCCAATGTGAACAAAATATTCAATCGTAATTCTCAGCCTATCAATATCATATGCATAGTCTGAGTCAGTATAAGCTACACACAAATCTGCACTAGATGATTTCCTTCTAGCCAATATCTATTTTTAAGTGGTATGTTTTTAAGAAATTTCCCTGAGAAAGATCGCATGGCAGAGAAGTTTGAAGGAGGCCAACTAATTCTCATAATTTGCTCGAGAGAGTTACAATAAATGAAAAGCTGATAATGTATTACACCCTCTCTACCGCCCTCTCCATCCATTTTACAACCATTGAAGCGCAGGAATTCTCATCGTACGAACTAAAAGTTAAGAAAATAAAAATAAAAAATAAAACGTGCATGCGATAATTTTATGCACGGCACAATACTGGCATTTCGTCAAACACTTGCAGGTCTCTGTTCGGCGACGCCGGTGGCGCGCTCGGTGCTCCAAAGGCGGACCTGGAGGCCGTGCTTCGGAATGGGGAATGGGCTGTACTCCACCTCGCTTCGAGATCCCACCACCTCAAACCTGCATCAACAAAATAACACTTCAGTCTACTGCAAAAATCAACTATTGCATGCATATTTTTGCTGTTTATTGCTCATCACTTTAGGAAAAAAGAAAGTCGGTCTTTGAAGCTAATTATATATTTATGTAAAGAAGCAAAACAAACATTTTTTCTTAGGATTTGCAAATATTTCATTGTAAACTTTATCAATTATTTGTTTGTGAATATTTTTTTTTCTTAAATACTGCAAAAAATATTTATTAAAGATGGTACGAAAGACATTCTTAAAATAAATGCTAATATGGTATAAAAATTATGCGTCAAAATTATTGCTTGCCTGCACATAAAATAAAATATCAGATTGTATTTTTTTTCAGAAAAAAACTTTGAAAAGACTGATCTGATAATGTCTTTTTTAGATATTTAAGGGAATATAATTATCATATTTAAACATATACACGACATCAGATAAAACATTTGTTTTATAAAATAAAATCCTGTTCTCCAAACGAAAATTAGGGTACAAATTGGATACCGTTTTGCTATAATTTTTTTTTAAATCTAGTGTGTATTAAAAAGCATAAATTTTCATATGAACGCACCTAAATTTGGTTACCAAGTGGTGGATGACGACTAACATCTCAATTCTGGCTAGCTCGTTCCCCGGGCATGAGTGTACCCCGTTTCCGAAGGGCAAGAAGGTATTTGGTTTGGGAGAAGCCTGCATGAATGAAAACCATTAATAATTATTTTTTTGCCTTTAATAAGATTAGCACAGCTAAGGAATATATATATATATAATGAATGGAATAGAGGGGCAATACCATGAATCTACAAGGATCGAAGTTCTGTGGCTCTGAAAAATATTTCGAGTTGTGATGAATATTCCGGAACAAAGGCATCACTTTCCATCCCTTGGGAATTAGATATCCTGCATCCCGTGAAACTTTTATCAGTGATTTTAATCTCCAAAAAGAAACTTCTGAAGTCACATATTGAAAACTTCTACAAAAACAGTGAATAATACTTCAATTACATATCTTAGTTGTACGAAAATATACTTTAATCATACACCATTAAGAATAAATCAATCTCGATTCTAATCTTTCATATTTTCCTACTTATCTACTATTTAGCAATGTGCAAAAGTAGTTTTTTATATATTGAGCTAGGGACATTTATATCCCGTTTCAATTAGGAACGAAAACATTGCATGTCAGTTTATTTTTCATATTATTCTTTATATATTGCCATGCACTTTTGGAAAATGGCATTGATAACTATATTATTATTACCCTTATACTCTACATCTGTCACGGCCTCCCTATAAGTGAAGGAGATGATGCTTGCCATCCTCAAGCTCTCGGATATAACCTAAGACAAAAAGAGGAGTACAAATAAATATTACTCTCAATTGCATACATAACGAAAGACGGCTATCTAATGACTTAATAGTAATTTTCTCACGTACTCTTTTAGTGAAAGGCATATTCCTCGTGTGGCCCCACGTCAATTGCTGGCTTCCACATCCAGTCGACTCATAAATTGCCATCTGTTCGTCCTGCAAGCCAAGAAAATTATGTTTAATGTAAAATAATATGATTTGGACAAAGATAACATGACAAAAATTCACGAATATTCAAAATTAAAAATGTTTAAATATTAATAGAAAATTTATTTTCTTAATATAAATTTTATATATTTTCTAACGTTGAACAGCTCGCCTTCCTGCCCCAAATAAAATTGTATCAAGATTTCTTAATATTTATAATTTTGTTTTAAAACATTCTCTGATTTTGAAGGTGAGCATTAATTTTGATTAAATGTCTACTTATTCTCAAATAATAATGTATGACCATGTCCAATATTTTTTTCCTTCTGCTCAGCAAATTTTTTGGTGTGAAAAAAATATTAAATCCAAAATTCTAAATCGAACTGACTAACTCGAACAATTTACTTTTAATTTTTAAATTAAGTAATTTTGTAAATTTATCTTATTCTTTATTGGGTTAATTTTGTCCAAAAAATCAAATCCAATCAATAGATACATGATATGAAATTTCAAATTCCATTCAAAAAATTTATTACATATTAGTCGTCCGATTAATTCAGCTGAAGCCAATTGCCCTCATTGATTTTACTTCTCTTAAATAAATACTTCAACAATTCTTTAAATCATACAAAATTTCAAATCAAATCCTACTAAACAATTAAAATCATTTAAGAACTTAATCAAATCAATTCTAAATTGAATAGCAATTTCTACAAATTCATCTATTAATCAAACTTAAAATAAACCTAAACCGAATTGAACCGAACCTGTTAGGTTGTTGTGACTTGATTTGATTCACCATATGCTATTTAAGTTTCAGTTTCAAAATTAAATGAATAATGCTAATCATGTAGCACGAACTAGTTGCCGATTATACACACGTGCAGGTGGACTTTTCGTAATCTCTGTACCTTTACTGCGTCCAGAAGCTTTGGATCGTCATGAAGGTACTTGATCAACCAGGTCATGACACTTGCCGTAGTATCCTGCGCTGCATAAAGAACACCGAATATGTTATCGGAGATCTGATCGTCGCTTAGCCGCTCTCCCTGGTCGTTCTTCCACTCCAAAAAACATGACAGCAGATGATCCTTCTCTGCTGTCTTTTCTTCTCTTCTCTCTTCCATTATCTCTCTAAGTATCTCCTTAAGTCTCTTCCTCGCCTGAATGATAAATTTCAGAACAGAACGAGTTTAAATGATAAAATATTATTGTAAGTTCTGCACGAACCTTAATGGCGTTGCTGTAAGCAGTTCCGGGAATGTTGGTGGCAAAAGAGTTATAGCCCTTGTCAACAATGCAGTAATTTCTTTTGATTTCATTCTTCCTCTGCTCGCTCAATTGGTCGCCAAAGATCATGAGGATGCCGACGTCAAAAGACATCTGCAAAATGATTACCAGTTGGTGGAGGAATCAGCATCAGGACAATCTCGAGGGGGGGGGGGAGGAAGGGTTAATGATAATAATTATAAAAATATATTTGGAAAATTTACATGCATACCACTCAGTTTTTTGTATTAACACATGAAGACATAAACTTCAATTTGTATCTATATACCACCTTATTCATGTTATATTCACTTTTTAAAAGATAGAATAATAATATTTTATATGTGATTTTTAGGATTTAGGTGCAATAAATATAAAATGATCTTCGAGTATAAATGAACTGTGTTATGTATGGTAAATGCCCCAAAAATTTTTTATTCACCTAAAAATTTATTAGATAATTGGCGAAAAGCACGGATGCAATCTATTTTTATTAGTGAAATGCCGTGTATAAGAAACTTATTACAGATTTTACTTATGGAAGCTTGTGGCATTATCTATTTGGAGATTTATGCTTCTAAGTGAAAGGCTCGGTGGCTTAAAAACTATTTTATAAAAAATTATTAATTTAAGTACATAATTTGTAATTTATCATTCAGCTTATTTTTTTAAAATTGTGCATAGAAGTGGGCATTAGTAAACCTGATATTCAAATATGAAAATAAAGAAGCAGATTATACCATGCTAAATAGTAATCACGTTAACAATGACACATCCAAAAGATTTTGCGTTCATTAGCAGGACTCGAGCTACGTCCGAATCAAGAACGTGATACACCGTCGAGAAAATAAAAAACTTATCAGTGTTTCACGTCCGTTATCCGAACATAATTCACCGGATGACATACGAAAAGCTTTCTCCGGATAATGCTTATGTTGGAGCATCCCATAATTTAATATCTGCAAAATTTTTTAAATTTCGACTAATATTATTTGCGTTACCCAAAAATTTTGGGCCCCCACAAAAAATGGTTTTTCATACGCATCAAATGAATTTCTTACATTCTAAGATTTCATAGAAATTTCTTATGTGAATTTTATCCCAATTTTCTAAAATAAATTCTTTCTCAAATTAAAGTACCATATTTAGGATTAAGAGTTTCATTTCACTGTACATTTAAGAATAAATCCTATAGAAACAATTAATTAACCTCCTTCACAGCGTGGAAGGTGCTGAGCACACGACCATCCCAGCAGCGGAGCATGGCGCCGGCGATGACATCAATATGCGGCACAAGTCGGCGGACAGATTCCGGCGAGAGAGAACTCTGCACGAGCTTCCTGACAATGGCGTGGTAGCCACCCTGGTGAAAGAAAATCGCCCATCGCCCAATCACCCTCTCCTTGCTGCGCGGGTACGTTGGCCTGAAAAGATGAGCTTTGCTCACAAGTACAAACCTCGCCGCCTCTGGACTTGCCAGCATAACGCACGGGCACCCCAGCAAATGAGTCTTAAAAACCTCGCCATACCTGAACAAATTCCAAATCAAAATCTTAGAAAATAAATACGGCTTATTAGCTTCATTTTTTTGTTGCAGATCGACCTTTTCTGCCTGTAGGGGAAGAAGACGTTGGGATCCTGAGAATAGAGCTGGAAGGTCTCGCCGATGTAGGGCCAGCCCATGGAACCCGGAGGCAGGGGAAGCTTCCGTTGTAGACTCTTGTTAGTGTTGCTCTGCTTTCTTATTAGCAGATAGAGGAGAGTGAAGAGGATGAGCAAAATGTACATTAGAATGTGAAATGAATCCATGTTTATTTGATTGTTGGACTATAGGAATCATGAAGAAGCCAGGGAGGTGGGGGGTTTTATAGGAGAAATGTATCATGCTATCTATAATTCAATCAGTCCGACTATTTTTCTTTAGATTTAATTAATTAGCTAGGAAAGGTAAAATTGTACACTGCATTCATTCAGTCGCAGGAAACTTCATGATTACAATTTGTAAGTAACAGCGACGTCGCCGTCAGAACGAATCTGGCATTTTGTTTTCCATATCCAGAAAGCGTTTGGTCGATCTCATGCTGAAGAAATGCATCCAACGAATGTCGGAATATAAAGGCGTTGAAATATGTGAAGTGTCGAGCAACTGGTAGAGGGAGTGAATTAACTCGAGAGTACGTGGATGATGTGATCTCTATAATGTTTGTTATTTTAAGAAACTCAAATAAATTAAATTATAAATAAATAATATGAATTAGTGTTTACATCATTCCTAACTAATTTCATTTGAGGAAATAAAGTTCAATGAAATTTATTCTTACATTAACTGTGATTTTGCTAAATATTTCGAAAAAAATAAAGTAATAAGAAAATTGATGTTTTTTTTTTCACTTATTAAAACCAGTGCCTTGCTTCCTGCTCGGGTAAGTAAACGGTGGAACTTATAATACGCTGCGATAGTTCGTTATCCTAATTTATCTGGACTGATATTATATTGACGTCAATGCATAACCATAAAAAGCATAAAGTACAAGATTCGAAATTTGGGACAAGTTGTCACTAGAATTTATTCATTATATTTGATGTTGTCAAAATACAATTTAAATAATTAAATTTTAAATTAATTAATTAATAATTAGTTTTATCTTCTTATTCTGAGTTGTTTGTTTATTTACATTAGAGGATTTTGCACTAGAATGGGGGAAATTCATTTGTTTTGCATTTGATTAGAATAAAAGGTAATAAAGTGAGAAATTTTAGTTAAGTCAAAACTCACTTTCTAGGTTTTTTTTTTTTTAGGAAAATTTAAAAAATCATTCTATTTCTTTTAAATAAACTCCTGGCCATCACACAATATTCATTATAATTCATTGTTGGCAATCTTAGCCAAGCTAACACTAGCCACAACCTACCTGTCAGCCATTAGAACCTATACAAAATCACAACCTAACATGCTTCGAACACGATCACTCGTTCGCTAGCCTCTTGGCCATGAGTCTCTGCTTTCAGCAACTAATGGTTCGAACCATTATTCATCGTTTCTACTATCAATGGTTTATATTGACTTATTTTAATTCAGACCAAAGAAAAGGATAATCTTTTGAGTTATTTTTATATACACAAAATTAAATGATTTCAAAAAATTTTTAATGCACTTTAGTTTCAATTAGATTTTATTTCGTTTGCTCTTTTTCTTCTTGGAATAAATATACAGATCTTGAGTCATAAATTTAGAAAAATTCAATCACTATTTTTATAATGACTATCTAAAATAAGGAACATTCACATGTGTACGTTCTACTCAATTATTATGTATTTACAAATCTAATACCTAAATTTCATTTCTTTAAATATATACCATTCACTTATATATGAAAATCTGTATTTCATTTTTGGGTATTAAAATTGAGAATTTTTTTTATATAAGAAATATATGTAATAGAAATATAAAAAATAAAAGGCATTTAGATACACAAATCTAATTTAAATATGTTGTTATCGCAAATGTAATTTTTGATATTCACTCTTGAATTGCGAGATTGTCCATGAAGCAAAACCAAGGAATAGAGCGGGCAAAGGAGATATCGAGAAAAAGACACAATAATGAATAATTTATTAATTTTTTTCCTCCAACAATTAAAAACATTGCTTCTCTATTTATTGGAGAATTATTATTATAAAATGATCAATTATGCCCCTAGTTTTATTCAGTCGGGTGAAGATGGCTGACTCGAGCTTGTGGCTGGCAAAACAGAGTTAGCTGAGTGGGGTAGACTAGAGCTAGTGGTTAAGCCAAATGGAATTGGTCAGGCTGAATAAAGCTAGCCAAGACGACTAGAGCTGGCTGGGCAGATTGGAGCTTGCCGGGCCAACTAGAGCTGGTGGCAAGAACAAATGGAGTTCGTGGTTTGGCCGACTGGAGCTAACTTGGTCGGCCAAAACTGAGTTAGCGTTATCAAATGAAGCTAACATGACCTAATAAAGGTAGCTAGAATGACCGACTGGAGCTGGGAGCCGAGCCAAATGGAGCTGGTGTGATCGAGAGGAGCTGGTTTAATTGGTTTGACTGGAGAGGGCCAAGTTCATCAAATTCTTCGGACAACCTCAGTGCCTTAAACTACAAATGATAATTTCTTTTATGTGTATTTTTATATGATTTTTTATCATTTTGAAATGTATCTAAAAGAATAAGAGAATGATGAATATTAAACAAAAAGTAATTGTTCCTCTCTATAAGACAAGTGTGTGCTCTTTTATAAGTTGAAAAACTATTTAAGTAAAAATGAGAGATATTTAGGTGGTGATTTCATCTACTTGGGAGCTCTTGGCCCTACTAATGGATTCCATCATGGGGGCATTATGATCACTTTTAGGGACGAGTCCCAAAGATCCCCATATTATCCCTATTATAGGAATTAGTTATGTGAGGATAATTCCCCAAGTGTAATAATTGAAAACAATCACCTTTTTTTTCACTAGGTTTACTATTTCCTTTTAACATAACTCGCTTATACAAAAATGTAAGCAGTTCTGTTAAATTGAGATTATGTTTCCCAAGAGCAACAAAATTCCCCTATAGTAAGTAGTCTCAGTAATTTTTAAACTTTACCTTGGCAGAGATCTCATGCTCTTCTACCCTTAGTTAATTAATTTCATTCTTTACTTGGTTGAGTTTTTTTTTTTTGTAAAAACCTTCTCCAAAGTCGTTCCTAGCACTCAACTATTAAGCCGAGTAGGGTCCAAAAATAAAAAAAAAAACATCATTTTTTCTTAGAAACTTACTCTTGAGAGGCAAGTTCTCCAAGTGTTATGGGTGAATTGAAGAAATAAGAAAAATAAAAATGCTATAGAAAAACAAATAGGAGGGTCCTGAGAGATTTTCCCTTTAGAGTTTTTCTAGTTTCTCAATTTCACACATTCATGCCTTATCTTCCCTTGGATTAACTCTTTTGGAAGAACTTTGGCAGGTAAACAATTTATTGGCTGACTATAGATGGTTAATTAGAGCTCTTCTGGTCAAATAGAGTTTGTGGTAGGGCCAAATGGAGCTCGTCGTGTCGAATGGAGTTGGTTGATTTGAATGGAGCTAGTCTACCAAGTTCGTGAACCAAATTAGAGCTAGCTTGGCTTACCAGAGCTAGAAAAGGCGAATAGAGTTACTGGTTGTGTCGAATAAACCTGATTTAGCTGATTTAATTTGAGTTGTTGGTTGGCTCAAATGGAGCTAGCTAGGCCGACTATAGCTGACCGAGTTGAACGGAGCTTGCCAAGTCAAACAAAGTTTTTACATGTATGTGCTTTTCATGTGACTACCTTCTGGCTCGGATGGCTAAGCATAATTGACTTCGGGTCGATAGGGTTGACTCGTCCGGCTAAGCTTGGTCGTTGTGATCCGATCGGTTGATCCATTATAGTTGACTATCATTAATCTTTATTGAGGAACTATTTGAGTCTCCATTGAATGCTTGAAAATATTTTATGGAATCAGATCTTCCATTAAATGGTCTCTACGTAGAGGTACGTTATGACATCAAATCGTCTTTCTAATAGCAGTTGGCCCGATTGCTCTTTCATCTCCTTTTCAATTAGATAACTCATGCTTAGATTATTTGATCATCTTCTTGTTCGCCATTAGCTCAGCTGAGTTTGGTCATGTAGTTTTGGCCTGTTTGATTGGGTGGCTCTCATGATCTCATTGTCGTGGGTCTGTCTTCATCATAGTCTTCCCTTTTGGACCTTTAGATCTTATTAAGATCGATGCAGACATGTTTTTGATCTATATGTTTGGCTTTTATGATGCTGAATCTATGATTCTCTATGAATCATACCTAAGGAATTGAGCGTGAAGGAGAGATACAAAGAGAGATGGTGATGAATAATGTATTAGATTTATTCCTCCCCTAATTAGAAATAGTGATCCACTATTTATATGAGAAAAATAATTATAAAGTGATAATTCTCCCTAGTCTTATGAAGTTAGCTGGAGATGTCGAGGGGAGATGATGCCCGAGCTGAATGGAGTTGGTCGGGCCGACTATCTCTGTTATGCCCGACTGGAACTCGCCTGACCGGCTAGAGCTGGTCAAACAAACTAGAGTTTATGGCCAAGCTAAACAAAGTTGACCCAGTTGACCATGTGGAGCTAGCCCATGAGCAAAGCTGAAGTGGTCAACTTGAGCTGGTGGCTAGGCTAAATGGAACATGCCAAACTAACTGTAGCTGGTGTTGCCATATTGATTTGAGAGGGCCGAGTTTATTAGGTTCTTCTGGTAGTCTCAGAGCATTAAACTACAAAGGAGAATATCTGTCATACATAGTAGTTTGATGATTATTTATCCTTTTTAAAGGAATCAATGAAAAAAAATAAGAGAATGATGAATATCAAACTATTATTAATCTTCCCCATAAGACAAGTACGTTCTCAAAGTATAGGTTGAATATTATTTACATAAAAATGATTGGTATACCCATGCGTTGGCTATTCATCTAAATAGTAGATTTCATCTCTCCTAAAGGATTCCATTTTGGGATCACCTTCAGGGAACAATCCCATAGAACTCCAACTAATCAATATTATACTTGACTTTATTTTGTGAGGAGAATTCCCCCAAATGATATAAGTTAAAGTGCACTATTGGAATGCTATCAATGTTTTACAGTCTCAGTCCATTGGTTATGAGCAATTTATCTGTTGGTTTTTAGATTTTCAATGGGTTATCAAATGTGTCATGGTCATAGATAAAACCCTTTTTGATAATTTTTAAATCGACGAGACTTCCGATGACTTTGTTTTACAAACAAATTTCTGACAAACATTGATTACTACTTTTGAATAACTAAAAAAGCACAGGGGAACCATCAGTAGTTGTCAGTTTCTAATAACCAATGAATTAATCGCTGGAAATTAGCAATTAATTAGCCATGAAAAAAGTGTACAACCATCATTTTTATGATGCAGGTGGTTGATCCTGATTCTCTTTATAGATGTCAAATTACGATGTATGCGATTATATGCTTAATTTCCTTAATAATCATTCCTAATTTACAATAAAGTCAAAAACTTGATATCAAACAATAACTAGGTAAGTTCTCAACTTCGAAGCAAATAAGAAAACAGTTATAATATTTAAATATGGGTTACTACACAAGTATATGTATCGTTATCAAGTAATATAAGACATTTTGATTAAGCCCCGAATATCAAACCCATAAGGAAAACTATAATATGCAACTTACAAAATAGGAGAAATTAGATAACAAAATTCTACTTAGAAAAATATTCTTACTTAAACTCTAGATACTAAAATAAGTATGAAAGTTTGATTCTTTTTGTAGCTTTTGATAATTTGAAAATAAAGTAAGCAACTAACTAACTTAACTAAATACTTGCAAGATGAAGGCAATATAAATAAAATATATTTTCTTTATCATGAATCAGTAACAAGGATAGGAATTCTGTTATGGAAGTATTCTAACTGTGTTGGGCCAAATAGGAGCAATTCTATTCTTTACTCTTACTATAGATGCTATAAAGAATATTGACTAATCAAAAGTTTGAATCGCTTGAAGACTGGTTAGGTAAGAAAGATACCAGCTCTCACTTTAGAGTTCCCTCTTCTCCCTCCACCTTGGGGGGCTAACATCTCATATCAAAACCTAAAACTATAAATGAAATTGGGAGCCTTAACCTGTCACTCTAAAGTCCTCTAATGCTACACTCTTCAAAGTTTATTTCCCTATTTATTTACACTCAACCACATGAACTACATTCTTATCCATGAAATAAAATGTGATTCTTACCATTTTTTGACTGAGACAATACCATCTCAAATCTTACATGTTCTCATAACAGACATTAAAATCTTAATTGGTAAAATCAAGAAGTAAATGAAGTACAAGGTTTATAAGCATCACAACTTCTTCCAACATTAAAATCAAATACTTCACACAACTTCTCTGCAATATTTAAGAACTTATCATTTTAAGGAAAAAGATAAAGAAAACTATTCAGAATTTGTGGAGAAAACGCAACCATACTTAAGTTTGAAAGTAGAAATCATGCACTCAAACAAGAAGTCTAAATTAAAACAAAATAGTCACAAAGATAAATAGATATCTCAAATCTTCTCCATCAAATGTCTTGAAGTTCCTTTGAATCTCTTCCTTCACTCACAGTACAAACTAAAACTTAAAATAAATAAGAAAAGGTAGCTGCCACCGACAGTAATGTGCGGCGGCGGCGTATGGTGGTTACTCTGGATGGATGGATTATGATTGATGATTGGCCTCTTCCCTTGAGGATCCAACTCTTCTTTATTAAAAATCCAAGAGGTGCCTTGGTGTTTTTTCAAAATGTGTCTACATTCAATGAATTTTCTAAAATTTGCTTCATTCCAAAAGCCAATTGAATGAATTTTTGTGTCCATTAACCAATTCCCATTTTCTTAATGAGGGTTGCTTCAAACACCTCTTCAAAATTTTATCCAAATTCAATGAATCATCAAATAACTACTTCTAGCGCTTAAGCGCAGGGTACTTGGTGCTTAGGCATGGCTCTCTTTGTTTAACGAGTGCGTAAGAGCTAGTCTTGTGCGCTTACACCTAAGTTCATTTTTGTCCCTTCTTCATTTTTGCTCCAAATTTGATCATTTTTCTCCCCTTTCCTATTTTTCATTCATTTAATTGAACCTGAAAGAAAAACACACAAATACCTTTCATTAAAGCAAAAAATCTCAAAAATAGGTTTAAAAATGTATATATAATGACTATATATTTTAGGTGTATTAGTGTCCGTTTGTTAGGTGTTGAGGGTACATCAGTATTTTAACTTACAAGGGGTTCATCAGTTAGCTGTAAATTTTTATCGAAGCAATATCCAATAAATACTCATCTATAATGTAATGCTAATTTAACTGATGGTTTATGTCGTCAGTTATACGGACGATTAATGGATTAATCATCATAAAAAAGAAGGTAAGATGTTGAAAACCAATAAAATAATAAATCCAATCATGGTATATTTTAAAAAATTTCTTCAATTGCAATCATGGTATATTTTAAAAAAATCCAAGCTTCTTACAGACTAAAATCATATTTGAATAAAAAAAATTATCCAAACAAATAGATAGATAAAAGAAATGGATTTAATTTAAAAAATAAATATAACTATTCAATAAGAGAATATCTACTTAAATATTCAACAAAATCATGTAAAAATAAAATGAAAGAACTCCTCACAAATCCTCTTTTATCTTCTCATCATCATCATCCTCCTCCCCCTCTAATGGTAGCTTCCTCTGTTGCTTTTCCTGCCGTTAGAATGCATCTAGTTCGGCCTTTAACTTTGCCTCCATATTGACCTCAAGCTCCAACCTCATTAGATCAAAGTGAGCCTCCACATTGACAGTGCATGCAACAACACGCCAAAATAGCTCCTCCAGCTTTGCAGTAGAAGTAAATATTGCAGATGCACTGATGAATGAGGGAGCATCATAATTAAATGTCAGACAAGAGACTATAGACTCCACCTTTTTTTTTCTAACCAACAGCCTCCCTCCACAGGTTTTGCTCAAACAGATCATGATCACGAATCGTAATACTCCTCAATGCCTAGGATTAGCTCTCCTTGAGCTGTTGGAATCTCTCTTGCAAAAAAAATAAAATTTGGTACAGTAAGAGATACTGTGAATAAACATCAAATTATCTTCACTCATGAAATTTCTTAGGTCACTATCGGCGCTATTTCAGGGTTGGAGGGGAGTTGCCCGTAAGAAGTTGTCGGTCGCGAGAATTGAAATCCTGTCTCCTGCTTCGGAAGAACGTTAAAGTATGAAATCAAACTGACCCCATATTTTTCATAGTTTAAAATGAAAGTGCACTATACCTCAAATCCTGTATCTATCTCGAAGGATAAATCAAGACTTGAGGATGAGGCTCGATCAAATAAACTAAGGAAAGTATGATGTCTGTTTGGTCTGCAAAACCTTTGTATTTGCCGACAAGTTCTCCTATTTAATAAAAAGATTAAATAGGGCTTATATTAAGCTGGGTTCGGACATGCTTCCTATAAGGGCAAGCCCCTATAGTTAATTATATCTTAAATGACCAAAGCCACCTAAGAAAACTCTCGATAAAAATCAAGAAATATTATTTTCAGGAAATTTCAAAGGGTAGGACTCTTCAACGAAATCGCACGTAGAGGTGTGAAAGGGGATTGATTCAAATTTGGAATATTTTATTGTAGAATCCAAAGGAGGAAGAACTAGGGGATGTCATGGATCCAGAGGAGAACCTCGGTGACTCCCCAAGCTATTCTAATGTTTGGCTTCAGTTTTTAGGAGAAATATTTGGGTGTTTCATCCTGCCAATTTTATTAGTTAGGGCTTACATTCGTATGAAATGATCACACCAATAGCCTGGAAGATGTGAGGATTTAGGTCGTGAGAAACGACAACCTCGGAATCCTAAGATGAGTAAGGGCTTATATTGTATGGCAGGGCTATGCAAAGGCCTAAAGATAAGATGAGGATTTACGTTGCATAAGCAAGCAACCTCGAAGTCATATGGCCTTGTTGTTTAAGTCTAAGGAAGAAAAATTGGTTTAGCTGGGGAAGACAGGTTTTGCTGTTGAAGATGGCCGTGCTGCCCACCATGCTAGCTCTAAGCTCCTTGCCAAGACAAGTTTGAGTTATCTAGTGTGTCAAGTTATAATATCAAATCAAATGACCCTATAGTTGAAGTTCTTTAAATTTTATGAGGGCATATTAAAGTTGAATAGAGCGACACCGGTTAGGATCCTACAGTTTCCTCGTTCTGGCATCACTATTTTCTATTGGATTCACTTAGTCCAAATGAACTTACTAAACCCAACTTAATGAGTTTCATAATTTCATTTAAACCATGGGAAGCCTCGTTAGCAACCGTACGTTATCTCCTCTGAGGGATTCCCGATCATCCAGTAGAGATGTCTTAATTTAGTTGAAGTTGTAGTTTTATGTGATGTTTGTGATTAAATTTTGAGTTTTTGTATATTTTGAGTGTTGTGGCGGTGAATTTTATCTTGGTTGATTTTAGTTTTGGTTTTGGTTATGGTTATGTGGCTATCCTGATGGTTTTAGTTTTCATACTGGGTGACATCGTTGTTTAGCATGCAAATTTGCAGGTATAAAAGTACAGTATGAAAGTATAAGAAAGACAACGTTGAAAACTGTAAAAGTGTACCTGGCGAGTTTTCTCGTTCCACCACCTGAAACTTAAATTGCATGTTAAGGCAGTTTATGAAGAGCAGGGAAGGTAAAATTTTGGTAATTTTTCTAACCTTATGTCATATCATGGTGAGTCCTTAGAAGTTTAATTAAGGATGATTTCATTGAGCGAAGAATATTAAGTTTAATAGGCCTCTGAGGTATCCAACAAGTTAGGAGGGGGAAGCACGTCCATGCCTCCCTCTCACCAACTGGTGAAAAGCCTCGAGTCCATTTAAACTTATTATGTTGCTTAACGGTTCATCCTGTAAATACCTTACCCCTAAGAATAGGGTAATTATCACTTGTGATTCAATTTAAGAATTGTGGGTGAAGACCCTTAAAGGGGCAAGTTAGTGTAATTTGAACACTTAGCCAAATTTTTAATCCTAATTGGGCTCAGTGGTGTTTCAAGGATGTTTGATTTAGTTATGTTTATTTCTCTAATCCTTGTTTAATCAATTTTTGATTTTGATTAAGGCACCACTGAGCCCTTAAGGCCTATGTGAGTGTTTTAATTAGTTTTGAAATGGGTTAAGCTTTGAGTGGTCATTATTCATGATTTAGATTCTATTTGAAAGTCAAGATAGGGGTAATAAATTGATTAATTATTGACTTCAAAATTCATACCCCTAAGTCCAGGATCATTTAATTTTAATAAACTTCCAAATTTTAATAATTTAGAAATTTATTAATCTTAATTAAGAAAGTGAGATTGCTTTCTATCAATTAACCCCTTGTGTTTCGAGCATCAAATAAATTGATTAAGATCAGAGGTTACCCATTCCCCTCCTTGAATTAAGCCTAAATGTTAATTAAGGCAAGATTTCCAAAATTATACATTTGTCCCTAAGGCTCTAGCACTTCATAATTTGTCAAATTCAACTCAAATGTTTTTAAAATTTTTACCCTACCTCATTCATGGGTCAATTGAGACATCAGAGGAGGAAACGTGATTTTTCAAAATTTAATTTAATTTATGTAATTATTTTCATGCAAAAATAGGATTTTGCAAAGAAAATTCATAACTTGACCAAGGTAAATTCTAATTTCTTGAATTTTTTACTAAAGGTAGACCTAGACCAGATAAGCCTTTGGATCAAATTTCATAATTGTTTGAGTTCTGTGTGATTTATTAGAATTATTTTAATTTCTAGGTTATTTAATAAAAATAAAATATTTTAAGTGTTGAAAATTAAGTTTTGTATTTTGGAAATATCTCTCTAAGGTCAGAGAACCCAGAGGAGAAAATTTTATATTTTCTTGATTTTTCTTTGATTTACTGGAATTATTTAAGTGAAAAACTCATTTTTAGCCTTTAAAGATTATTTTTAAGCTTTAAAATAAATATCTTTTTATAGAAAATCAGGAAAAATATTCTAATTGTTCCTAAGTGATTAGGAAGCAATTTAGTACATTTCCATGAGTTTTATTTATTTTTTGATTTTTATGAATTTTTAATTATTTAAATATTTAAAATAGGCTAAAAATCAAGTTTTTATTTTAAATATCATTTTAATTTTAGAAAATAACCCTGATCACAGAGAACTCAAAAAACAAAGTTTCATAATCTTTTGAGTTTTATTTTTATTTTTAAAAATAATTTAAGTGTCAAAAGTGGCAAAAATCAAGTCATTTAAGTGTTCATATTTTCTAAAATTAATTATTTTTTTGATTTAGTATTTGTAAAATTTAAGGATATTTTAAATGGCTTGACCCATGAAATTTTTTCCAAAGGTTTCTCTAGTCATGGTGGGCCTTCCAAATTTTTTTTAGGATTTTCTAATCAATATACTAATTTCCATGATTATTTTAAGGAAATAAAGTGAAAGATATTGAAAAAAATGGATCTCTATATAGAAACCTCCTCTAACTTGGAAAAATCAGAGGATGTTTCCCCTTACAGAGGCTACAACATGCCAAAAATTCAAACTAAGGTGATATGTCAAAATGCATGGAGAATAAAATGATCCCAAATAGTGTTTAATTAATTAAAAATAAAATATGCATCAAATGGACTTGAAATTTATTCAACACTATTCTCCTCTATTCACTGAGCAAGAGAGTATTTTAATTTTATTTTTGTGATTTTTCTACACAAAGTTATGAATTTTCTAAGTTAAGGGTATTTAAATAAGTAAGAAAAGCCATATTTATCTATTTAAACCGCACGTGCTAACTAGATCCTAGGCAGCTCCGAAGGCATGCTTGGCGCACTCTAGTTGGACGCCGGCATCCACGTAGCTTGCTGACTCGACCCGCTGTTTATGTCCCGAAGCGCTGTCCGGCTCGATCTCCCCCATCCATTTTATACATGCTTGATCGAACAACTCCCATCATCGTCCCCGATAGAATGATCCCGTACCTGTCCACACTAAAACCTTAAAATCACAGCCTAGACTCAACCAAATCACTTCAGTTTTGATCCTATGGACTCGTCTGAGTGAGACGAACACATTCATACGATTAATATACCAAGAAATCAAGCCTAAGTAAATGAAGAATCAAAATAAGCTCGGGATGAGGAGAAGTTTTACCACTCTTGCTATGAGAAGTGAGGCTTCAATCAGAGGTGCTCGACACATTCGTTGGGGTCCAAGGAGGCTAGGGATTGAGTCCCTGGTCTCGGTGTAAGGCCTAGGTATGAATTCGACCAAGCTCAAAATTGAGTTCCGGCAATGGGAATGGGTGAGGGAAAATGGTTGGAATGCACTGAGGGGATGTTAGGGAAGCTCTGTGTGAAGTTTGGAGAGGCCTCTCTAAGAAAATTTTAGCGTGCCTCCCATGGCCGTGGGAGGTGAGTTTTTATAAAAATGTCCATGGGGTGGCTCCCAGGGCATACATTTGGGTGCATTGTGGTGCTTAGGTGGAGGGCAGAGGAGCTCTTCAATTTGATTTGGACGAGCTGGCCTCTAGGTTTGATTTGGGTGAAGTGCCATGGGAGTGGCTCTCGATTTTTGGCTATTCTGGCCACTAGGCTGGCTCGTCGGCCAGGGGGAGGTGGCTAGGAGCTCAGGGAACCCAGAGGAATCCGTGACAACAATTTAATGCAAATGTGCTTTGATTTGGCAAAGATATGTTAAGCATGCGCATTTTTGGAAATAAGATCCTTTAATTTGGGGGACCTTTGGCCCATGAAGTGATTTAGGTGATTTCATGGTGTTTAGACTGGTCACTAAGTCCAACTAATGGCTATGGTGGTGTTAATTTGGTGGCTTTAGGGTGGTTAAGTCACATTTAGTGCATGGGTCCAAGTGGGTGCAAATGACCAAAACTTGGGTTTGGGCTAGGTTAGCCATATTAATTTGCCCAACTAACTATTGCATTTGGTGTAGATGATCATAAGTAACAACTTTGGTGAAGGATGGAAGTGGTTTTGAGTTCAATTGAAGGGTCAATTTGAGGGAATTTTGAACTTTAATCAATTTGGTCATGTTGGGCTAGGCTTGGGTCTAGCTTGGGTTAGCCTTAGGCTAAGTCCAAAATGATTATTGTAAATAGTCTAAAGGAACCTTGTGAAGAGTTTTCAGCAAGAGTTGGATGCCAATTTGGAGGTTAAGGCAATCAATTGGGTGAAATTTGGGGACTTAGCCAATTTGGGGTTGAATTTGAGAATTTTGGATTTAGGCCAAAATCAAATGGATTTGAGGATTCACCAAGGTCAATTAATGGTTGATTTTGATGTATCAGAATGTTATAAAGATTTTGCAACATTAATTGAGGCCAATTGACTAGGCTATGGGTTCAATTTGGTGAGATTAAGTCATATGGTCAAAATTGGGGTTTTAACCTAACTCAAAATTGGGGTCAAATCATGGGCCAATTAGGCTTGGATTTGGTTTCATTTGGTCATAAAAAAAGTGAATTTGAGTTTAGGATTGGAATTGGGGTCAGTTGAGATCAAATTGATGGAAATTTGAATTGGATTTGGGGAAATTTGGGCCCTTAAAGGAAAATTTGGGGGTTTTGGTTAAAGATAGTCAAATTGGCCAAATTGAGTCATGTGGTAGTTGAGAGAAATAAAATTGAGAATATTTGGGATTTTCTGGGAATTTTTGAAATTTTTGGAATTTTGGTTCCAAGAGGGGTATTTTGGAAATTTGGGGGTGTTTTAGGGTAAAAGGCCAAGATGAGTATTTTGGTAGAGTTGAGGTACTAACCATCACCAATAAGCCATGGACCAGTGGAACCCCCATTTTGGGTCCTCTACATAGTGGTCTTAGTCAAACCATAGCCCTAAGGTTAGTAGGCTTAGGGGACCATCTACATGAGTATCCCAAAAGATCAAGGGATCTAGGCTAGAAATTCAGGGTTTATGGTAGTGAGTGCCTTAGCTCTAGACCAACACCCAAGGTCAACCCTAAGCTTCAACAATCCTAAGGGTGACTCATCTTGAGTTTCTCCCACAGTGACCACACCTACTAAGTGCTAGAGGTTGAGAGCAATATGTGGAACTTCAAGTTGAGTGGAGAAGAGTTTTGAATTTCTAATGTTGATGGTTTCACATCTAGTTTTCTAAGAATAGTCAACAGGAAAATCCTATGGTTAGACCTTAACATACTAAAAGCGAAAAAACTAAACATCAATTAAAAATGAGGTCAACAAATGGACCCCCAATAGGGGTGGTGTGCTGGGAAAGCACACCGCGCG
>NEWO01000183.1:372735-403399 GCA_003013225.1 Phalaenopsis aphrodite
ATTTTTGAAAATAAAAGACCAACTGATCCCACATCTGCAATAGTTTAAATGATCAAACACAACACCACAAGCAATACATATATCCCAAAGAATATATACAATACTTACTTGTGAGACTCTATTAAATAAACTAAGGAATTTATGACATCCATTTTAGACTATAAAGACCTTTTATGGTGATCGAGAAGTTCTTCTATCTAGTATCTGGGTTCATAAAGTTTTTGATATGGGCATGCTCCTATTGTTAATTACATCCTAAATAACTTAAGTCACTTAACAAAACTCTTTATTTAGATCAGAATATAATGCCTTCATGAGTTCCAAAAGGCTAGGATTCTTAAGGTCAGACAAAGGGGTTTCAAATGGGAGAAGATCAAATTTGGAACATTTAATATGGAATCCAAAAGAAGAAAGGCTAGGGGTTGCCACAGATCATGAGGAGAACCTCAATGGCTTCCCAAGTTATCTCATAGTTTGGCTTCAATTTTGGTGAGATGTTATTAAATGTTTAATCCAGCCAAATATTATTTAATGGTTACATTTCTGTGATAGAGTCATATAAATAGCCTAAAAGATAAAATGAATTATGTCATAACGAACGACAAACTTGGAGCCTAAAGTGATTTAGGACTTAGATTGCACGACATGATCATGCAAATGCCTAAAGATGAGTTGAGGATTTATGTTGCACTAGGTGAACAACTTTGAAGTCCTATGGCCTATTGTTTAATTCTAATGAAATTTGTTGTTATAGATCCACCTATCGTGCTACCCACGGTGCTAGCTCCAAGCTCCCCGTCGAAGTAGCAATCATAATGTATAAGGTTCAAAAGGTTTAACCACATGTATATTTCAATGTTTTGTTTTATTATGTTAAAATGCCTTACTTAGAGGGGGGGTTAAATTTAATTATAGCGACACCGATTAGGAACTCACTGTTCTCTTGTTCCGGTACAACTATTTTCTTTTGAATTTACTTAATTTAAACAAGTTATTAATCTCATTTAAATTGGAGAGATATCGTTAGCAACTGTGATTTACCTCATCTGAGGGACTCCCGTATATTCGAAAGGACATGTTATGAAGTTATGTTTCCTTTTTTTTTAATTTTGAAACTGTTCTCCCGTATACCATTTGGCCCTTAGTGCTCTCAACTTCTTAACTCATTAATAATAACTCAAATGACTTTGGAATTTTTATAGTTCACCACTTAGTGGTCAAATAAAATTTCAAAGGAAAAAAAATGTAATGTTTTGATATTTATTTAATTTTTAATAATTATTTTATTCAAACATAAAGATTTTTAAAGTTAATTCATTTAATCAATCAAAACAAAATATATGTTCATAGGAAAGTTATTGGAGATTCACCAAGGTTAAAGGATCACTAGAACACGTTCATAGATTTTCAAGCTATATCTTAATTATTATATTTATTTAATAATTTTTTAGTATTAATTAAACATTAAATATTATTTAAGTTAAAAATTAACTTCTATATTTTTCCTAAATCTCTCTAAGTCTAGAGAAGCTAGAGAAATAAATTTCATATTTTTCTGATTTATTTTTTATTTATTGTAATTATTTTAATGCAAAATACCGAAAAGTTCATTTTTAAGCATTTAAAAATCTATAAATTTATTAAAGAAAAACTAGGAAAAATATTTCAAGTGGTTTTATGTTATTATAAAGTAATTTATGACAGTTTTGTGCAATTTCATATTTTTGCGATTCTTGGCATTTTCTTTTAATTATTTAAAAAATAGGAAATGAAGAAAAATCAATTTTTTACTGAAAGTTCAGTATTATTTTTCTTAGATGCCTTTGGTAACGAGAAACATACAGAACAACTTTTTATAATTTTTTTAGCTTTAATTTAGTTTATATAGTTATTTTGGTGCAATAATCATATTTAGATTAAAAAATCAAGTTCAGTGGATAAATTATTTCAAAACTATTTAAATTTTTTTATCGAGAGTAAATATGGTCATTTATACAGTGTGGGGCTAATTTTGTGATTTTTCAATTTATATTTTAATTATTTAATTTTTTATTATATTTCAAGGTCTTAATTACATAAAGTGATGTATTTAATTATTTGAAACAAATCAACATTTTTCCTAGGGTCATTTGATCATAGTGAACCTACCAAAACAAATTTTAGATTTTTTTATTTATATTATATTTTTTTATGATTTTTTTAAATAGAGAGAGGTGATTTATTTTGAAATTTAAGGCCTCTGTATCTAGAGGTGTTCTCTGACTTTGGAAAAATCAAAGAACACTCTAGTAATGAGAGATTTAGACCCTTAAAGGATTAAGCATGGTGATTAGTGTTTAATAAGTTATAATTTAATTAAATTTTATAGTATTTATTTAATTAAAAAGAAAATATAAGTCAAATAATTTTAATTTTTGTTCCACATTATTCTCTATTGTTCACTAAGCAAACGAATATTTTTCTTTTATCTTTATCATTTTTATTCACAGAGTTATGGATTTTCAAAATTTTGTGAATTAAATAAATCATTAAATCCTATTTTTGTACTTAAACCAGTTAGCCACCATGTAGACCTCGACAGCTCTTAACTTTCCACATGTTTTTGCGTTATTGGATGCCACCTTCTGAGTCATCTGTCATGTGTCCCGCCTTTACCGTTTCATCTCCTCGTCTGACGAGATCTGATCCATTCGTCCGATACACGTGAGATTGGATGGCTCTTGGTCATCATCCCCAATGGCCCTAAACATAAAACATCTGCTTTCTAAACCTAAGTTCTCTCTCAATTCTCATCCAAATCACATGAGGATTGTTTATAAAGCTTGATCTACTCAAAAAGAACCTATCTACACAGTTAATCAAGTATGGAATACATGTTTGCTTCACAAATGACTAAACTGAGCTCGGTTTGGGGGAAATGGTCAATACCTTAGTCCAATAGGTGTAGCCTCAATTGGATTTGTTCCTGAGCTTTTTTGTGAGATGGTGAAGCTCCTCCAAGTTTAAATTTGAACTGAGATTAACTTGAAGTAAAAATTTGACCAAAGGGTGATTCGAGCTTGGTCTAGAGCTATGCTAGAGTGCTCAAAATGATGGGGATTTGGTTTCAGAAGACTTCTTTAGCTATAGTGAATCTTATGAGACTGCTAATTTGAATTTTGGTGGCACTTGGTGACATGGCCATGAAAACCCCTAAATTTCATTAGTGAATTTAGAGTTCTACAGTGGGTATGAGGGGCTGAAAAATACTTGGGTTGATCTTCTCTGGGTTGTTAGGAGGTCTGGGAGAATTTTGGTATAGTTTGGTTAATGTTTTTGCATGCTCTTTCCTTAGCAATGGTGGTGGTCTTATTTATAGAGGAGGCTCAGACAACCAATCGGGCATGCCATGGTGGCAGGACAGCCGCTTAGGTGGAGGGAAGAAGATCTCTAATGGCCAATTGGGCTTAGCTAGCTCAGGTAAGTTTTATTTTGGGTTTTGATCACATAAGGCTTCCAGGACATGGTATTTTCTTGTGGCTGAGGTGGTCGGCTGGCTAAGGTCAGGTCAACTGTAAGTGCAGTAAATTCAGAGGCACTGTGATATCAATTCAATTTGGTCTGAGGTGAGATCCATGGTGAGTAACCAATGGGAAATTTGGGTTTTGGCAGGTCGGGCTAGCTTGGGTTTAATCATTTGGTCAAAGGTCTAGGTTCATACCCAAGGTGATTATGGTGTTTGGGCTGACCTTAAGTCAAGTTTTGGTGAGTTTAGTTGGTCGGCTTGGGGGTTGGGCAAGAGTTTAATTATTTCATAATTGGGGAAAGTCCAAAGTGGAGTGGAGAGAAGGAAGAGTCATCTCTACTTGCCATTTTTGGCATTTTTTACTTTAAGATGGCCATGGAAGAGTCCATGAGACATGTCATGCCATGAATAGGGTCATGAAAAATTTTCATACAAATGGAATTTTGGATTTTCTTAAATTTTTGAAATTGTGTGCCATGATGTCTAATTTGGATAAAAATTCAAATGCATTTACGATATGATGCCATGATGCATGAACTCGTTAACAGGATGATGAGGAGGGAAAATTTGTCATGTGGGCTTTGATTTGAGCTTTTAAAATTAATTTTGTGGGCTTTTTGAAATTACTTATGGAAATGGGCTTTTAAGCATGCTTGTAGGATTTTGATTTTGGAAATTGATCATGGTCCATACTTATTGGGCTTGGATTTGATTGAAATGAAATTTGAACATGTTGAATTTTTGTGTAGATTTGAAATTAAGGAAATTTGAAATCAATTTGATGGAAACTGGGGGTAATTAGGCCTTACGACAAAATTTGGATTTTGGTCAAAATTGGTCAATTTGGTCAAATTAGACCCAATGGATGGTCAAGAATTGATTTAAGGGGTGCTTGAAATGATTTTGAATGTTTTAGGAATGTTTCAGGGTATTTTGGTAAATATGAAAATTTTGGAGTTTTTTGAGTAATTTGGTTGGTATGAAATGGTTTGAAAGGATTTTTGAACAAAATTGAGGAATTTGGGTCAACCTTGAATTTTTAGGGTTGTAGGGGTAATTTGGTAATTTTGGGAAAGTTTAGGGTTAAAGGCCAAAATTTGAAATTTGGGTAGGGATGAGGTTTGATAGAAATGTTGATCATAGAATTATCCTCATGGTGGCATAAGAACATAGAAACCCCCCTTTGTATCCTCCATGTGCTGGTCCTATCCACCTTAGTGAAAGACTAACGGTTCGGGGGACCACCACCCACATGAGTCTCCAAAAAGGCAATGGAACCAAACTTAACATGTGTAAATTAGGGTTCCAAGTTGTGAGTGAAAGTGTGAATTGCAAGTGTGTGGGTGAAAGGCCAAGCCGCACCACCCAAGGTCAACCCTAAGGTCAAACAATTCTATGGGGAACCCTTCTTAAGCTTACTTATATTAATTTCATCCTACTAAGTGCTAGAGGTTAGAGCTAGCTTGTTGAACTCTAAGAAGAGCAAAGAAGCATTTGGAATTTCTAATGGTGAGGGATCCATCACTAGTCTTTTAGGATAATCAATAGGAAAGTCTTATTGATAGATCCTAGGCTCCTAAAGTAGAAAGACTATACCTCAACAAAAAGTGAGGCCAACAATATTTTGTCGTTGCTTCTTTTGCTTAGGTTGCACTTGCATCACTTGCTTGCCCTTGTTTACCGTTGAGACATTTCCTGATTTCTTTTCAATGTCTTCATCGATTTTGTCTTCTAGGTTTTTTTACTACACTCATTTGCTTAGCTTCCTCTTGAAGGCTGGCAACTTTGCTGAGTAGTTTTTTAAATGTCTTTATCATAACTCCTTTTAGCATGAATGTTATAGGACCGTGAATATTTATTAGCAGGATTTCAACTACATGTAGTTCCTGAAGTTGTGATTCACATTTCATGCTAAGATTTCTCCAGTGCAAAATGTAATCCATAAGGGTTTCCCCAGGCTTTTGTTTCTCCACCCCTAAATCTCCAACTGTTATATGATGTTGTGCTCCTACAAATTATTGGGTGAAGAGATTTTAAAGTTTAGCTAATGTCTTAATAGAACTAGTGGGAAGTTCTGCATACCGGTGTAAAGTAACTCTGGTAAGGCTGTTGATAAATTGATTGAATAGAAGAGCATCGCTTCCTCCTACGTTGTAGCAGCTTGTCCAAAATGTGCCAGATGTTGATGATGGTTTCCGATTCCATCAAACATCTTGAAGAGAGGTGGAAAAAATCCTTTAGGATATTAGAAAGAATCAAATTCCTCCGTATAGAGTCTACCCTTTGGAATTAATGATCCGACCCTCATCTACGCCATTGTTTTATTCAATTTTTGTTCCACAAGTTGAGTGACTTCATTTTCTAGGATTTCCCTCTGGGTGGAATCTTTCTGTCTTTAAGTGCTTTCTTCAATATATATTTGTTATTTTCTGTCTTCGAGAATACGTATTGCTTTGGTTCTTATGATTTCAATGACATGAGAAGCAGATGTTTGTGGTGGATTTTCTAAAGTTGCCATCGTTTCTTCAATCTTCTGTTTGAGACAACTCATTGTTGAATAATAGCCTGTAAGCCTTTTGCAAGGTTTTCTTCACGCTGGCAAAGGTAGGTCTCATTCTGCGAAAGTGGCTCGTGTCTATACCATGTTTATTTCTGCATATTCTTCAGTTGGAGTATTTGAAGATTTTTCCTTTCTCCATGTCGATAGTCGTTTGATGGCAGCTCTTAATTTTTTCAATCTTTTTTCAAATGTTTTAAAAAATGTTTTTCACAAATCTTTTTTTGAGAAGTGTCTGTAGAATTGTTCGCTTCATCAGAGATTCCTTCCGATATCTCATGTGTTCATACATTTTTCTTGAATATTGAATGAGATGTTATAGGAAGTATATCATCGTGGTCTGAGTAGGAATGATCTGCAACTTGTAACATTTGCTCAAGATCTTTTATTTTAGCAGATATCTCTTCTTCCTCTAAGATTAATTCATCATGTTTTTTCTGTCTCTTGAGATAATCATATTTTCAACTCTTGGTTATAAACACAGTTTAATAGGTACCCGAGTATACTAAATTTCTGATGGGAGTTGTTGATTTATTTCTTGATAAATAGAACGCTCTTGAGTAAGAAGCTTCTTTTTCATGGATTTAGAAACTGCACATCCCATTTTGCCCAAAAGTCGATAGATCAAACATCTTTCTTTTCGTGCAATCATTTGAACACTGAATATATAGTTCGTATTGAAGAGGAATTTTCTCTTTGGAAAGATTAGAATGTGTTATCTTCGTACTAGATGGGTACCAGATAAAACTTATTCTTCTTTGAAGATGTGGTGTTCCCAAAAACACTTTCCTCGGATTCAGATGCTTCAGAATTGTTGATTCCATTTCTTTTTTTCATCCTTTTAAGAGAACGAGTTTTCTTCCTTTTATTGGGTACATGTTAGATATAGATGGTGAGAAAATATCATCTTTAACCTAATTTTTCTTTCCTTTCTAATCAAGTTCTTCCTCCATTTTCTCAAAAGTTAATTATTCTACAAAAAATTTTTAGGTAGATCTTCTCGAAAAAAAAGAAAGTATTTGTAACGATTTAAGTCAAATTCCTCAAAGGATTTTGTAATGATTTAGGACGAAGTATTCATCATACATTTAATTTTATCGAACAATCCAAGTCATTTTGGTAGAATCCATTGAGTTTTGGAGAATTGGAGACTCCAAGTCATCTCAAAGTGTCTTCATTGATTGGTGTATTATGATCTTGAAAGTAAGAAAATGCTGAGTTTTGAGAATCCATTGCAGTTTTCTGAAAAATTCAGAAAGATGATATGTTAAACCTTATTATACCTTGTTTTCTAAACTAATAATTTATTATATTATGCCATTTTTTTTTTCTTATCATTATGGAATGTCTATCATAGATATTGTGAAATGTCTGTCATAGATATCATGGAATGTCTGTCATAGATGTCATGAAATGTATTTCATTGATATCAAAGAATGTCTATCATAGATATCATGGAATGTCTGTCACCGATATCATGAAAAGTTTGTGATATGTTTCATGGAATTTCTATCATAGATATCATGAAATGTCCATCATAGATGTCATAGAATTACTATCATATATATCATGGAGAGTTGATAAAGATAATTCTATTTATTAAAAGATAAAATATATTTGAATGAAAAATAAATTATTTAATGAGAGATGGGAAGAGAGAAGATCACAGTGGAGTTGTCACTATCTTGGTGGCAGTCGGAGCGCTTGTCCTTTCCACCGTCTCAAATTCTCATCTTCATGTTATTGTTTTGGTGTTTTTTTTTCAAAAGGAGTTGCCACTCTGTTTATATATTTTATTGCCCTAATCTCCAAGTAACTTATTCTTTTAAATCATATAAAAGATTCTTAGATGTTAAGAAACTAAGAGAAGTAAAGAAATTGCTAAAAATAGAAAACTTGATAAAAAGAAATGTCGGGAGGATCTTCATTATGGTAGAAATTATAGAGAAAGTGATTTCTCATATAAGGAAAACCACATGAAAAGCTTGATAGCCAGAGATTTAGGTATATTACCTATTCCAAGTTCTTCATTCTCCTAAAAAAGCAAGCTCCTATAGTTAATTACATGTTAGACAATCAATATTGTCTAATAAAACTCTCGATTAACGTTAACACTCGTTTTTCTAATAAATGTCAAAGTCAAGGAAAGAAATAACAAATGTTTATTCCTATGGTAATAGGATTCTAAGAATCAAATTATACCTTAAAGGGTTTGTTTTATTTTGTTTTGTTTGTTTATTTCATGTCATGTTGTTCTTATTTTGTTTTGTTTTGATTGGTTTTCATTTTGTTGTTGTTATTTAGTTTTGAGGTTTTGATTTTTTGTTGTCAATGCTTTATTGTAGTTGTTTTGTTGCATTGTTGTATTTTGTTGTTTGTTTTTGTTTTTGTCTTTAGGTTTACCTTTTCCACTACAAAATGTCATACTACAAAATAAAGTTAGCACACCCTATAACATACAAAGTAAATTTAAAGCGTAACTTGTTTTATTTCTTCTTTAAACTAGCAAAACAAAACATTATTAGCATGAAATATTGTTTATATTTGTCGATTTAGTGGGTTGAATAATTTATTAAATGGTGCGGTCAAGATGTCTATGGCATCATGGTCCTGGGACCGTAAAGTATCCAAATCTACTTAGTCTGAAAAGTGTTTAAACTAGGATCAGAAGATTCTTGTCACCAACCACATATTGCTTCGTCCAAGAAATCTTTATAGAACTGAACACAAATTTTCAAGTTACATTCGATGATCTTTGTTTATTAGGATTTAATTTAAGTTTTAATGTTTTATTCAAATTTTAGAGGTTGGAAAATTCTAGTTAGTTTATGATTTATTAACCAATTAAAATTTGTCATTTTATCGTTTCTTTTTGTTTGGGACGACCTGATCAGGATCCTATGGTTTTGCCACCCCAAGTCATTATGTTTGTGGTTTGATTATTAGGATTTTGGGCAAGTGGCTGGAAGTTATTTTCTTAGCAATCAAGGGTTACCTCTTCCAAAATATCATCTCAAACCTAGTTGTATTTTTATCTCCAAGTTTAAGTTTAGATGACTTTTAAAGTGGATTTTATGTCATTTATGTTTATGTCGGTGGGTTGATGAGATGAATTTTTGTGTCATTTATTTTAGGTCAGATATCAGTTAGACCTAAGGAAGCTTGATTGAGGTCCATTATATTAGATTTAAGATCTAGGTTCAATGTTGGTAAGACTTAATGATTGATGTCGTTTAGAAGATATTTTGTTAGCAACCATGGGTTACCTCTTCCAAAATATCATCTCAAACCTAGTTGCATTTTTAGCTCCAAGTTTAAGTTTTGATGACTTTTAAAGTAGATTTTATGTCATTTATGTTTATGTCGGTGGGTTGATGAGATGAATTTTTGTGTCATTTATTTTAGATCAGATATCAGTTAGACCTAATGAAGTTTGATTGTGGTCCATTATATTAGACCTAAGATCTAGGTTCAATGTTGGTAAAACCTAAGGATTGATGTTATTTAGATTCAATCTGGATAGAACCTAAGGTGTGGAGATGATTTAGGTTCAATGTAAGTAGAACCAAAAGCTTAACATAGTTTAAGTCTAATTTAGGTAGGACTTAATGTTTAAGATTATTTAAGTCCAATATAATTAGGACTTAAGATGATTTATGTTCAATGTTGGTAGAACCCAAAGTTTAAAATGGTGTAAGTCCAACGTAAGTAGGACTTAACATGATTTAGGTTTAATGTACGCAAAACCTAAAGTTTAAGATGGTTTAAATTTAATATGGATTGAACGAATATCTCTCCCATAAAGTCTCCCGCCGATCCATGCAATGCTAGAACATCTCCTTACAATTTTTCTCAAAATCTCCTCTCTAATCTCTCCAAAAAGGTAAAAATCTACATTTCTACTCCTATTTTAAAAATCACTAAAGTTTCTCCACACTTTTCCTAAGATTCCTCTCACAAAATCCCACTTTTTCTAACCTAAATTCATTCTTTTAAAGTGTAGGGACGAAGTTTGAAGAGTTGCCACAAGAATCCTTTCAAAAAACTTCCAAATACGTTGAATCTGGGCCCTTGACCGTCCCGGGCACAGTCGGCGGGCTCGAGGGCACTGTCGGCGAGTTTTTCTATCATTTTTTGGTCTTCTCGGGTAAATCTCGTCGTCGGCACCGTATTGGGCGTCGTAGGTGAGCAGACTGCGCAGCTCCACCGTTTGGCTCCGTTTTAGCTCCATTTTGCCCCATTTCAATTGTGTTGTGTTCCTAACAGATAGCCCTACAAAATAAGCATGAAAACAACCTTCCTTTAAAGTGTAATCTCATTCAAAAATATGCAAGAAGTGTAAAAGTGATTAAGCATTGAAAGACTTATCGAAAGGTGACAGGGAAAAATTTCATTTCTTGCTCGTTTTTGCTCACAATTGCACCGTTTTTGTTTCTTTTTCTCCAAAATTACACAACTCATCATACCTGCAACAAAATATCAAAAATACCCTTATTTAAAGTGCAATATCATCAAAATCAGTGTAAATTAGGTATGAAAATCTCAACATATTTTCCTTTGGTCAGGTAGAACGTAAGAGTTTGAATTGATTTTGGTTCAAGTTGAATTAAATTTGAAGGTTCGATTTCATCTTAGGATTATTTTGACTAAAGAAAAAAACCATTCTGAAACCATTATGAAACCATCCAAATTTGACTAATAACCAAATTAGGATTTATTTAGGTACAATATGGATTGAATCAAAGGTTTGATTTAATTTTGGTCCAATTTAGGTTGAACCTAAGGGTTTGATTTGATTTAGGTTTAGGTTGGGTTGAACTTAAAGGTTTGATTTGATTTAGGTTTAGGTTGGGTTGAACTTAAGGATTTGATTTGATTTAGGTTCAATTTGGGTTGAACTTGAGGGTTTGATTTGATTTAGTTTCAAGTTGGGTTGAACCTAAGGGTTTGATTTGATTTAGGTTCAATTTGGGTTAAACTTAAGGGTTTGATTTGATTTAAGTTCAAGTTGGGTTGAACCTAAGAGTGTTATTTGATTTAGGTTCAGGTTGGGTTGAATCTAGGGGTTTGATTTGATTTAACTCTACTATAGTTAAAACTTAACGGTTTAATTAAATCTAATTTAGATTAGTTCTAATCTGGTTTGAAGGTTAATTAAACCTAACATTGGTAAGGTTTAATTAGTTTGATAGGTCTAATTAGGGTTAGACCTAATTTAGTTTAGGTTAAATTAATACGAATGTAAGTAAGGATTAATGTGATTAATTTGGTCTAATTAGGGTTAGGCCTAATTGGGTTTATTTTTAATTAAGCCTAAAATAAGTAAAGCTTAATGTGGTTAATTAGGTCTAAGTTTAAGTTAAATTAAGTTATTGTAAGTAAGACTTAATGTGGTTAATTAGGTCTAATTAAGATTTAGGACCTAATAAGGGTTTATATTGAATTAAGCCTAATGTAAGTAGGCTTAATGTGGTTGATTTAGTATGATTAAGATTTAGGCCAAATTAGGGTTTGTTTGTCATAATGGTTTTTGCCTTTAGTCAAAGATCATGACTCATTGGTCTTCCATGAATGTTTGTCATGTCATGGTAAGTTTCATGGGTTATGGGTGACCCGTTGGCAATTTTCCATGAAGTGAATTTAGGTTTTAAGTATAAATCATAAGTTTCGGGTGGCCATTGGTTTTTCCTTGCCATGTGTTTTAAACCATGATTTTAAACTTAATTCCTTGTTCTAATAATCTTTAATTTCAGTCTCTTTAATCAATTAAATGATTAATTAAGAGAATAAAATAAATTGATGAAAAGACCAAATTTTGACAAAAAATTGTAATGTTGACCAAGTTTGACTAAGTTGACCATGGTTGACTAAGGTTGACCATGTTTGACCTATTTAGGTCTAGGGTTGACCATGGTGATTTACTTGACAATGGCATGGTTTGGTTACTCATGGGGTCATTGGATTTGGTGGTATGGCTTGACCATGGTTATTCAAGGTTGATCAGGTTGATCAAATTGACCATGTGGTGATGTCTTGTCCATGTGGTGATCATTTGGGTTAGTGGATGACCAAATGGTCAATGTGGTGACCATGAGGTTTAAAATTGACCATTGTGACCAAAGTTTGACAAATGGGGTCTATGGTTGACCAAATGATCCAATTTGACCCATTTGTTGTTTAGGTTGATCAATTGGTCCAATTTGACCAATTTGGTGTCTATGTTGATCAAATGGTTCAATTTGAGCAAGGTTGACCAAAGTTGACCATTTTGACCAGGGTTGACCTGGCCAAATTTGACCAACTGGGTCACTTTTGACCAATTGAATCCTAATTTTAGTCATTTGACCAATTTTGTGTCTGAATTGACCAAATGGGCAAGTTTAATTAATTTGACCCTAGTGTTGACCAAATGGTCAATGTGAGGACTATTGGGTTAAGGGTTGACCAAATCAGGGTTTGTCATTACTGATCTGATCATTTTGTGTGTTAATATGGTTTGAACCCAAAAGGGGTATTAGGAGGTCAATGCAAATTTTACAAATTTTGAGTACCCTAGGTGAATTCATAAAGGGGTCAATGTGTGGTATACCTCTCTTCCTAAGGTGAATGTAGTGATCATGATGATCACTAAGTTTTAAGAGGTGTCTGAGGATTTTGAGTTAATGTTGGTAATTCTAGGCATATCCTGTCTATAGGTGTGAGTTTAGGGTCATCACAAAACTAAGGTCAACACCACCATAACCAAGGATTTAGGATATTAATGCTTGGTTAGCGAATGTTCATAAAGTACACAGAAGAGGGTAAAGAATATGAATGCTCATATTTGTCACAAAACTACCTTTAAATTTGTAAACATTTGATTCTTGCACTAATTATAATCTCATTGCAAGGAGAAGGACTTCCATATAGTTTGAACTCTTCTACGTAAAACTAGTTTATAAGCATTTCACATTTTATTTAAGTTTAGAAAAAGATTTAGTAGTCTAAGTACTCCATTTTACACATAATTTTGATCTTCATTCATAGATAAGTTACCTGCACTTTAAGTAGAGGTTTTCTAAGTCTATAAAAATAGTATTTCGTTCCCCATGAGATCGATACTTTGGACTTCATTACAGTGCTATATTATTTGAATGATTCATGCACTTGCAGTTTTATCCTAGTGAATTTTTATATCAATAATTAGAAAATATATTTTAAAATTAATAATGCTTACAAAACTAAGAGTTGTCGCTATAAACACAAAAAAGTATATGATCAACATAGAGGCGCGGAAAGAGAGGTCAAGTTTTTTGAGACGTTGCGTGAGAAGCGACAAAACTTTTAATTTAGAAATTTTAGCTGAACTGTAGGCTTATTTTAAGAAAATCATAATGTGGTTTACCTGTAAAAGTTCTTGTTTGTTTGTTAAAAATATTTTCAGGTATTTTTTAGTTTTCTGTTAATTTTATTTTCTGAATTTTTACTTTTGTATGCATAGTTCATGATCTAAAGATTTAGTACCTTACGATTCTTAGTTAGAACGAACAATTAGAAAAATTTGAAAACTAAAAGAATTCAAAATTCAAATGATTTGGGAAATACATCACATTGTAACTTAGATAATCAAACTGTTGAAAATGAACATCATCACGTACAAAGACCTTTAAAAGTTTTTGGAAACCCTACAACCAATGAAATTCACTATAGCATGCAAACCCCTACTGTAGAGGCTAACTCATTTGAGCAAAAACTCACTATAATTCAAATGGTATAGAATAATCAGTTTGGGGGAACTCTATCTGAGGATCTAAACTTACACCTAGCTAGTTTTCTAGAATTATGTCATTTAAGTACTACGGTGTCTCAAATGATATTGTTAGACTCAGACCTTTTTCCCTTTCCTTTAAGCAATAAAGATAATATGTGGTTGAACTCTTTGGCACCTGGATTCATCAGAACATGGGGTCATTTAGCATAAAAATTTCTAGCTAAGTATTTTTCACCTTCAAAAATTGCTAAGCTTAGAAATGATATTACCTCATTTTCTCAGTAAGAAGGAGAGTCAATATACGAAGCATGGTTATGGTTTAACGAACTCCTTAGAAAGTGTACATATCACGTTTTGCCAAACTGGTTGATTATTTAAACATTTTACAATGGGATAAAAGGATCATTTAGATTTACCATTGACACTGCTATGGGTGGTTTATTGGTGTCAAAGCCAATTAATGATGTATATTCTTTAATCAAAGAGATGGATATGAAAACCTTTCAATGGCCCTTTGAAAGGGTAAATCCAAAGAAAATGTTCAGTGTTCATGATACTGGTGCGATATCTTTTGGGTTCTCTAGTTGTTGCAATATCTATGGGTTAGACCAATTCATAATGAACTTACCTCAAACACATCATGTGAGTGAGGAAAACTCATTGAGCCAAATGATTAATTCTCAATTACAATCATTTGAAACTTTAAATGCAATTAATAATAAACCCAATTACCCATATTCTAACTATTTTAACCTAGTTTGAAAGAACCATCCAAAAGTTAACTGGAATAATAACATTGAGGGTAGAAAATAGCACTGGGGAAATAATCTAGCTAACCCTGTAAAAAATTGGAACAACCAGGGTAGTACTAAATATAGAACTTCTTATCCTTCTAGCTTTAATAATAATTAACAAATTAAGATAAGAAGTTGCCTATGGAATAAGTGGTGTTACAGATGGGGAATGAATTGCACAATCAGAGTTCTGCAATTAGAAATATGGAGAATCAATTGGGGCAATTTGCTAACTCACTTAACAATAGGCCTCAGGGAACTCTTCTTAGTAACATTGAAATTAATCCTAAAGATAAAGAGAAAGAGCAAGTTAAAGCTATCCAACTCAGGAGTAGAAGGGAATTAAATGTTGGAATTCAAAAGAAGACTGAAGTTAAGAAAGAAATAGAGTAAACTAAAAAACATGAAGAAAATGTTCCTAAGGATATATAAAAACCTATCTCTCCACGTGAGATTTATTTATAGAAACCTCCACCTCCATTTCCTTCGAGACTTAGACAACTGAAGCTGGGTAGAAAATTTTCTAAGCTTTTAGAGATATTTAAATAGTTAACCATCAAAATTTTTTTTATTGGAGCTATAAAACGTATGTTGAGCTATGAAAAGTTTATGAATGATATCCTTAATAAGAAGAGGAAGTTGGAAGATCACGAGACTGTTTCAAGTAGTGAGGAGTGCAGCGTAAAAATTCAGCAAAAGTTTCCTAAAAATTTTAAAGATCTTGGTAGCTTCACTATTCCTTATACAATAGGACAAATATTCTTTGGAAAAGCTCTATGTAATTTAGGATCCAACATTAATCTCATGCCCTTATCGATATTCAGAAGGATAGGCTTAGGAGATATTTCTCTCACAACTGTAACCCTTTTATTAGTTGATCAATCTAGCACATGTCCAAAACGAGTTATAGAAGATGTATTGGTTAAGATTGATATATTTATCTTACCTGTAGATTTCATTTTCTTGGATATGGAGGAAGATATAGAAATACCTATCATTTTAGGAAGCCCTTTCCTTACAACTGGATGAGCTATGATAGATGTATAGAAAGGAGAGTTAACCATGAGAGTTAATGAACAGGAAGTTACTTTCAATGTTTTAAATTCATTGAAGTATTTAACTAAGGAAAGGGAAGATAATTTTTATAGAATAGAGTCTATTGATTATTTATGCAATAATTAATTCAATGAAAGTTGTGAAGTTAAAATAGGGCAACACGAACTGGAGTATGAAAATGATATTGATTACCAAGAAATGCTTACTTAGACAATTACCAAGGATTCAAACTATGTTTAGGAAAGGTTTGAGCTTTTAGATGCTATAAAAAAAGGATACCTCTCATTCCTTCAATTGAAGAACCTCCTAAACTTGAGATGAAGGTACTTCCTAGGCATTTAAAGTATGTTTTTTAGAAAACTTTTCTACACCATTTGTTATAATAGCGTTAGATTTGATTCAAATTTAAAAAGAAAATTTAAAATTTTAGAAATTAAAAGAAAGCCTTTGAATGGACGTTAGTGGATATTAAAGGTATCATCCCTTCAATTTATATGCATAGAATTTTAATGGAAGATAATCATTAGCCTAGGAAAGATCCTCAAAAGAGATTGAATCCTATCATTAAAGTAGTTGTTAGAAAAGAAATTTTAAATTGGTTGGACATGGGAATCAGCTATCCTATTTTGATAGTGCTTGGCTTAGTCTGATTCACTGTGTTCCTAAGAAAGGGGGAGTGATCGTAACTATAAATGAACGAAATGAATTATTTTCAACAAGACAACCCACTTGGTGAAGAATTTATATTGATTATAAAAAATTAAATCTTGTCACAAGAAAAGATCACTTTCCTCTAAGTTTTCTGGACCAAATTTTGGATAGGCTAGCTCGGCATCGAAATTTTTATTTTTTGGATGGATACTCAGGGTACCACCAGATACCTACAACTCTCGAGGACCAAGAAAATACAACATTCACAACTCCTTATGAAACATTTCAATTTAGAAGAATGCCTTTTGGTTTATGTAATGCACCTGCAATGTTTTGAAAATGCATGATGTCCATTCTCTGAGATATAATTGAGAAAGGAATTGAAGTTTTCATGGATGACTTTTTCAGAATTTGAAACCTTTTTTATTTTTATTTAGATCATTTAGTAAGTGTTTCAAAATGCAGTGAATAAATAAATCTAGTTCGTAATTGGGAAAAATGGTAATTTATGGTCACAGGAGGAATTTTTTTAGGGCATAAAATTTATGAAAAAGGTATGGAAGTAAATCCAGCTAAAATATAAGTTATTACTAGACTACCACCTCCTACTACAGTGAGAGGACTTACCAATTTTCTAGGACATGCTAGTTTTTTACATGCAATATAATAAAGACTTCTCAAAAATTTCCAAGCCATTATGTCATCTTTTGGAAAAAGATGTGATGTTTTATTTCAACTAAAAATGACTATATGCCTTCAATTTATTAAAATAAAAATTAATCACCTCATCTATTATTGTTTCACTAGATTAGGGAAAACTATTTAAATTAATGTAAAAAATATGATAAGATTTTTAAAGTTATATATTATGTGAGTAAAACTCTTAATTAAGCTCAGATAAAATTTACTAATAGTGAAAAGGAACTATTGACAATACTATATACTTTTGATAAATTTAGATCATAATTAATGGGAACAAAATGTATAGTTCATATTGATCATTCTGCGATTAAATATCTTATGTTGAAGAAAGAAGCTAAACCAAGATTAATTAGGTGGGTCCTGCTGATTCAGGAATTTGATTTCAAGGTGATTGATATAAAGGGATCTGACAATCAAAATGTTGATCATTAATCAACACTTGAACTGGAAAATTTTGGTAATTTTGATGATCAAGTAAATGAAAATTTTCCTTATGTACATTTATATGCTATTTCTGAGTGGCGTATTTCATGGTATGTCGAGATTATGAGTTATATAGTAAGTGATTTTGTACCTGTCAGATTAACATACCAATAGTGAAAAAAAAATTATGTATGATACAAAATTTTACTTTTGGGAAGACCTTTATTTATATAAGAAATTTCATGCTCAAGTTTTTCAGAGATGTATACCTCTCGATTACCAAATTGTTTGGAAGTTTAAATTTAATTTAATATATATATAAATTTGATTTTGAAAAAGTTGTATTTTAATTTTTAAAATAAATGTTTTAATTTTGAAAACATGAGACTGATTCGGTCCCATATATACAATAATTTAGATAAGCGAGCACAATACCGCAAGTGAATTAGTTATCTCAAGAAATGGACGTATTACTAGATAGTAAGGCTCAATCAAATAAACTAAGGCATTTATGACATCAGCTTTGGTCTACAACACTTTTTTATGTTGACCGACAAGTTTTCTTATCTAATATGGAAGATTATATAGGGTTTATATTGTGTCAAAGTTCCTTATAGAGACACATGTCTATAGTTAATTAGATCTTAAGTGACTAAAGTTGCTTAAGAATGCTCTCAACTCAGAACAGTGGTTTTGCTTTCAAGAAGTTTAAAGTTTAAGGTATTCAAGGTTGGATATTGGAAGCTCAAAAGGGACTGGATCAAATAGGAACAGTTTTTTTTAGGAATGCAAAAGAGTGAATGGTAGGAGATGCCACTGATCCAAGGGGAACTTAGCTGTGTTCTTAAATTATCCTATTTTTTTTACTTTAATTTTGAGAAAGAGTTATTTGATAGTTCATTCTACCAATTTTAATTATTTAGGGCTTACACTTGCATGAAAATCATATAAATAGCCTAGTAGATGTGAGGGTTTATGTCGTAACGACCGAAAACCTCGAAGACTAAAATGAGTTAGGGCTTAAAGTGCACAACATGATTGTGTAAAGGCATAAAGATAGGTTGAGGATTTATGTCGTACTAGACGGACTACCTTAAAATCCTGTAGCCTATTATTTATTTATAAGGAAAGTTTCTATTGTAGACTTGTCATCCGTTCAATTGCATCCTGCTCTGAGCTCCATGCTGCACCAACTCTTGGGTCTTCAGCTTTAAAGTTTTGCAGTTTGTGTGTCAAGTCTTGTTTTTGTTCAAGTGTTGGTGGTGGTTTAAATTGATTAGAGCGACACCGGTTAGGATCTGATGGTTCCCTCTTTCTGTGCCACTATTTTCTTTTGAATTTACTTAGTATAAACAAGTTGTTAAGCTAATTTAAACTAGTGAGATCTCGTTAGAAACCGTAGGTTACCTCATCTGAGGGACTCCCATAAATTTAAAAGGAATGTATTATGTTTATTTGTTGCTTTTGAAAAAATGTTTAAGTTTGATTTATATTTTGAAAAATGTTTATATTAATTTTGAAAGATGTTTGTTTTGACTTTTGAAAATTACTTCTGCCAAGCATTCATAATATAATAAAGTTGTGGTTAATTGCAGTAATTAAATGACGATAAATAAATTGTAAATATGTACTTTTCATCCTCTCACTACCTCTGCTGAAATGTTATAATTCATAATTATGCATACATTTCAAAGTGTAAAGTAGGAACAACTTCCAATTAATAATGAATCCTTAATGATTTAAATTAAAAAGAGACCACAATTCATGGCTTGGTGGGTCCTTGGGGTTTTAAGGATGATTTTCTTGAACAAAGCATAATAAGTTTGATTGTTCTTCAAAGTAATCAAAAGATTGTAAAGGTGTTAATGGGATATCCTAGATGACCTTTGAAGTCTTTTGAATGATTTTCAAGATCACTTGAACTTATTATGTTGTTAGATAGATCACCCCAAAATTTATTAGGTTTAAGACATGTTTAGTCCTATCCCTCAATTAACACATGGGAGAAGGGATAGCCAAGCTTTAGCTTGTAGTGTTTGAAGGGAATTAATTATGTTTTATCTTCTAACTAACCCGAAAGTATCTTTAGATTAAACTTAGCTCACTACAGAGCTCTTAAGTCATTAGGGGTAGATGTGTAATTTTGGAAAAAGTCATATTCATAACATTTAATTCATATTAAAAGATCAACTTATAGCTCAAACATTGGTTTGGGGATCTAGGTTAGTAAGTTATTAACTTCCTGACTTATGCCCAAACACTTAGATCATTCCAGTTAATTTCTACTTCCAATGTTTGACAATTTGGATAATTATATTTATACCCTTCTTTCCTAAAAGTGAAGGTCAATGGGTTTCCACCTTTTACCCTCATGTTTCAATCACATTAGAACATATCTTAGAATCAAAATGTTACCCTTTAAGTTTTTATCCTATCCTAAATTTTAATTAGGGGTGAAAGGTTGAAATTATAATTTTGCCCCTAAGACTCCTAACTTCACAAATCTTTTAAATTAATTTATATGGGCTTAAAAAATTTATGACCTATCACTCATGGGTTAGTTGATATACTAGACAAGAAATCATATTTTTCTGATCTTTATTTTAATTTATATAATTATTTTAGTCAAAAAATGAAAAATTTCAAAGTTAATTCATTTAATCAATCAAGCTAAAGTTTCTGTCTTAAGAAATTTATTAAAGGTTCATCTAGGTCAGAGGACCACTTGGGTTAAATTTTATAAATTTTTATTTATATTTTAATTTTTAAAATAATTTATTTATTTGGGTTGTTAATTAAATAGAAAATATATTTTATTTTAGAAAATCAAATTTATATTTTTCATTGATCCCTCTGACTTGAAGGAACACGAAGAAACTTATTTTAAATATTACTGATATTTACTTTATTTTTTTATAATTATTTTAGAAAAAATTATGTAAAATACACTTAAGGTATTTAAAAAGACATAACTTTGTCAAGAAAATTAGAAAAAAAATATTCTTATTGGTTCCAAGTGGACAAGAAACAATTTGTGACATTTTGGTATTTGGAATTTTTTAATTATTTTAGATTAAAAATTAGCTAAAAAATGAACTACTTATTTTAACATCAATTTTTTCTCCTAGGTGCCCGTGACCACAAGGATCAGTCTAATCCAATTTTCATAATTTTCTATACTATATTTTATTTATTATAATTATGTTACTAAAAAAATTCTTTTTTATCTAAAAAAAATATACTTTGATATCGAACACATTTCAAATGGGTTCTGAATTTTCTAGAGACTTAATATGTTCATTATCTTCACTATAGATCAATTTTTTATGATTTTTTGAATTATTGTTTTTATTTATTTAATTTTTATAGGTTCTTATGACTTAAATTAAGAAATTATATTTTAAAGACATTTAAACTTAGGTTTTATTTTTTTATGCTCCTTTGACCACGTGAACCTACCAAAACAAACAAAATAATTTTCTGATTATTTTTTTAATTTATATAATTATTTGAGTAAAAGGGGTGACTTAGTAGTGGGAATCAGGGTTTACCATGTTAGGGGTGTTCTCTAGCAATGGAAAAATCAGAGAAAACTCCTAATCACAGAGTGAACAAACCCTCCAAATTTCATATTATGATGATTATTATGTAATTATTTATGATCTAATGAAGTTTTAGAGCATTTCATTTTTTTTAAATTAAATATAATGACATTAATTTTTAATTTTAGTCCAAATTATTCTCCTCTTTTGATTGAGTAGGTGTATTTTTATTTTATTTTTGTGTTTTTTCTACACTAAGATATGATTTTTTTATGTTTATGAATTATTTAAATCATTCAAATAGCTATATTTCTATTCATTCACCTCAGCACAAGCACAACATAGGACCCGTCAAAGCTCCACGTAGCACACTCCTATTCAATGCCTCCTTCCACGTCAGCACTGACCCGGCTCACACTTTATGTTCCATCTCCTCGTTCAATGTTATATGGTTAGTTTATTCCATTCACGTGCAAATACACAACATCTGTTCATCATCCCCACCTAACCTAAACCGAGAACCACACAATTTCCAAACCTAAGATCTCGTTTGATACATAACCAAATCACATGGGGTTTGAACCTATAGCTTCATCTAATCAAAATAAACAAATCCATAAAGTTAAGAGCATATGAAATTAATTTTCACTTCATAATTAATGAAATCAAGTATGAGTTTATGATTTGTGAGCTATACCTTTGCCATAAGGTAAGGCCTTGATTGGGTTGGTTGTAGACATTCATTGTAACTTACAAATCTCCTCCAAGAGCCAATTTGAGCTGCGGTTGAGCCTAGACAAGAGTTTGATCAAGATTTGGGTTTGGTCTAGGAAAGAGTTAGAGTTCTCTATGTGAGGAGGGTTCAATGGGAAACTTTGTCATTTGGTCTAGGGAAGCTTTTGAAAAAAAAACCAATTTGAAGTTTAGTGGAGTTTGGTGGAGTGACAAAAAATGCTTTAGATTTCAAGCTTGAGTGTACGGTTTTAAAGTGGGGGAAATGGATGAAATTTGATTGGGATGAGCTTAGGAAGGTCTTGGGAGACAGTGAGGGCAATTTAGAGGGGTCTCTTAAGAAATTGGTTGCACTCTTAGCTGAGAGAGGGGTGGTTTAATTAGCAATGGAATTAGGGCTTAGTTTGCCATGCTAGGGGGTGGAGAAGGATGCTTAGGTGGAGGGCTGAGCAACACAAGTCCCCAATGAGGGTGAGCCACATTAGATGGGTAGAAAGTTGGGTTTAAACTGTGGATGGCCTTAATTTAGGGTTTTCCAGTGACTAGGTTGGGCAGTCAGGCTAGTGGAGGTGGCTAGGTAGTTTAGGGATGGTCAAGGAAGGTTTAATGGTGATTATCTTTGAGTTTTAATTGTTGATGACATGGAGTAGAGAGCTTAGCCAAAGTAGGTTGGAAGGTTCCATGATTTTGGGGACCATTGTTCCATGGCTCAAGATTTGGTTCAAGGATGATTTTATTAGAATTCTAGGGGTCGTAGGAATGACAGAGATGATTAGTGTTGGTTAAATTAAAATGTTTAAGTTAATTTAGAGCTTTAGAATGAAATTAGGCTTTGGGCTAGAAATTGATTTTGGGTTTGACTTGGGCTTGGTTTAAAAATTAATTGAAGGGTCTACTTGGTCTAGTGTGATGTCATGAAGAATTTATGAAATGAATTTGGTGAAATTGAATTGATTGAAAGGCTCAATTTAAGGGAATTTTGGCTTAGAGTCGATTTTGGGGTAATTGGTTTGGGATTGGGTTTAGGTTAGGTTAGGGTTTGGATTTGGGTCAGTTGGAAGTCCGGAAAAGTTTAGAAAATTGTCATGAGTACTTTGGAAATAAAAAATGGGGGTTTCATGAAGTTTAATTTGGTGAAATTTGAATTTTGGGGTTTAGGGATTTTGGTTTGGGTTAGATGTAGGCTAAGCTTGAGTTTGGGTCAAGAACAATTGAAGGTTCAAATTGTTTTAGAGGAGTGTTATTAAAATTTTAGTATTCAAAATTGGGGAAATTGAGTTGGTTATTGGGATTGATTTTATGAAATTTTGGGATAATGTTAAATTAGGGATTTTGGCTCTAAATTTGTTAGTTTGGTCAAATTTGGCAAATTTAGGGCAATTGGGAAAAATACGAAAGTTTCAAGTGGTTTTTGGGATGAAATTGGATGGAATTAAAGTTTTTCTAAATTTATGGTTATGACGGGTATTTTGGTAATTTTGGCAAAGTTAGGAGGTATTTTGGAAGTTTTATGGAAAATGGGGTACTTTGGTCAATTCTAATGATTTGTGGTGATTTTATATGATTTCTGAAGAGAATTTGAGGATTTGGGCCACTTTTGGAAATTTAGGGTTTCAAGGCATTTTGGTAATTTTGGGGAAGTTTGCAGCTAGAAGCCAAAATTGGGTGTTTAGGTGGAATTGAAGGCCATTATGTATGCAAATAATGATTATTACATTATTTGATCCATCAAACCAAGGTAAAGCCCATTTTGGATCTTTCATATGTTGGTCCCAGCTACCCTAGGCAAAGGGCTAAGAGCTTGTAGACCACAGATGCATAAAAAAATTGAGTAATTTTATGTACACATTTTATGCTTAAGTTTAGTGATGTTGCACTTTAAATAATGCTATTTTCATGTTATGTTGCAGGTATAATGATTTTAGGCATTTGGAGCAAAAAGAAAGAAATTTGGAGTCAAATGCAGTTATTCAACATACTAGCACCAAAGGCGCCATTTTACAGAGAAGAGAAACTAGATGAGCCAGAATGGCGCCAGAGGTCCTAGAATCTAGAGAAGAGCATAAAACTCCAGTAAACATGCATCTAAGGTGCCAGAACAAGCACCAGAGATGGATTTAAATGAATTAATGGAGATTATTGACTATTTTTGTTTGATTCTACAAGGCTCCAAGTAATTCAAATGCCCCATGGAGTGGTTCAAAGCATCTAGACACTTGAGAAAGGCTCTTGAATGAAGAGATATGTTTTTTGGATGTAGAGATTTGTCTTTTGATGTGAAGAGGTGTGCCTCCTGGGAAAAAGGAGGGAATTTTGAATTTCTTTGAAGAAGAGGTTGACACCGCTATTAAGAAGTCTGGGAAGTTTTAGAGGGCATGGCCTGTAGAGTCTTTGGATGAGAGTTAGGTTTTGGAGAAGATTTTCTTCTAGATTTGTAGGAGGAGAGGGAAGATGAGAGATTTCGTCTTCATTGTATTTCTAACAAAATATTTCGTGTGATTGTAAAGAGAGAAAATGCTTAAAGGGAACTTCAAGGGATTTTCTTCAGGAAGATTGTGAGATAAGTTGTGCTCTTTCCTTTCTTTTTTTGTAAACTTGTTTTTATATAATCCATGTTTTGTCGTATCCTTTTCATGAATTCTAAGTAGTCTTATTTATCCTTTTCCTTACAATGAGATATTGTTTTGTGAAGAATTAATATTGTTGTGCAAGGTTTTAATGGTCAATAAATTTTGATAAATCAAATACTGATCTTCATTTACTTTTTGATTCGACCAATTGAAATATTAAAATTTATTGAGAAACATAAGATCCTAAAGGGCTATGCTTTCTATAAGAAGTTAAGAGTCACATTCAATTTCATAGGTGAGAATGTAGTTCATGGGGTTGAGTGCAAATAAATAGGGAAATATATTTTTGATTGGTTCTACATGGCAAGATTCACATTTAAGAGATTATTCTAATCCTACAGAAGATGAAGTTTATTTAAGTATAAAAAACTTTGATGTATCTTCTAATTCATTTTAGCTTAAATCTGCTATTATCCGAATGATATAAAATAATCAGTTTGTGGGAACACTAACTAAAGATCCTAACTTACACCATGCTAGTTTTTTAGAATTCTGTGCTACATTTAATAATGATGGAGTGTCAAATGATACCGTCCGACTTAGAATTTTTTCTTTTAGGGAAAAAGCTAAGACGTGGTTAAACTTGTTAGCACCTGGATCTATCAGAACTTGGGGAGAATCATCAAGAAAAATTTATCTAAATGGTTCCTACCATCAAAAACTGCTAAGCTAAAAAATTATATTACATGTTTTTGTTAGTTTGAAGGAGAATCAATATATTAAGCTTGGAAATGATTTAAACATCTCTCTAGAATGTTTCCATAGCATGCGTTACTAGATTGGTTAATAATTCAATTTTTTAATAATAGATTGGTTGGATCTCTTAGATCTATAATTGACGTTGTTGTTGGTGAATCATTAAAGTCAAAACCATTCAATGAAGCATATTCTCTAATTGAAGAGATGTCTACTAATAATTTTCAATGGCCTTCTAAAAAGGTAAATTTAAAAAGAGTAACTAATATTTAGGATTCTAACGTAATATATATTTTGGCTGCTCAAATTTCTGCAATATCAAAGAAGACAGATCAATATGGAATGAATTATTCTCAAACATCTCCTATGTTTGAGGAAAAATCATTAGGACAAATGATAGATTCTTAATCATCAAATGAAACTTTAAATATAATAAACAATCAAACTAATAATCCATATTCAAGTTATTAAATTTCTGGTTGGAAAAATCACCCAAATTTTAGTTGAAACAATTATAACTCTAATGTTATAAATCCACAATGGGGAACAATCCTTCGAACCCATTAGGAAATTCCAACAACCAGGAAAATTCTAACTATAAATCTCATTATCCTCTAGGTTTTAACAACAATTCACAAATTAAGGGAGAAGAAATTATCAATGGAAGAAATAATATTTCAAATGGGAGCACAAGTACAAAGTCAAGGACCTAAATTTAGAAACATGGAAAATCAGTTGGGATGTATTGCTACTGCACTTAGCAATAGACCTTCAGAAACTTTGCCTAGTAATGTTGAAGTTAATCCAAAAGATTAGATTAAAGAACAAATTAAGGCTATTCAAATGAGAAGTGGAAGATAATTAGAAACAAAAGTTCAAAAAGAGAATGAAGTTGAGAAAGAAGGGGTGGAACATGGAAAATTTAACGAAGATTTTCACCTTAATTCAAAATATCCTATTAAACCAATGAAAATTACTGTAGAAAGGCCACCACATCCATTTTCTCAATGATTGAAGCAGTATAACAGAGATAAATAATTTACAAAATTATTAGAAATATTGAGGAAATTAATGATAAACATTCCATTTGTTGAAGCCAAAGAACAAATGTTAATATTGTGAAGTTTATGAAGGATACACTTAATAAAGAAAGGAATTTTATAGATAATGAAATTCTTGCACTCAGTGAGGAGTGTAGAGAACAAATTCATATAAAATTTTCTGAAAAACTTAAAGATCCTAGTGGTTTACTATTTTTTATGCTATTGTTGACCTCACTTTTGGTTGAGGTTTAGAAACTTCTTTAGTAGCCTAGGTCTAGCCATAGGACTTTCCTATTAATTAGTCTTAGAAAACTAGAAAAGGTACCCTCACCATTAGAAATTCAAAACTCTTTTCTTTGCTCAATTTGAAGTTCCACATATTGATCCTAACCTCTTATAATTAGTAGGTAAGATCATTATGAGAAAACTCAAGAAGAGTTCCTATAGGACTACTTGGCTATAGGATTGACCCTAGGTGGTTGTTTGAAGTTAAGGTACACAATATCCTCATAATACCCTGGTTAAGACCAATATATGGGGACCCAAAATTAAGATTTCATTGGTCTATGACTCATTCAAAATGGTTCTCTACCCACTTGCACTTGAAATACCCAACTTGGCCTTTTGCCCCTAGGCTCCTCCAAATTACCTAACTGCTCTTCGGACCCAAATTTGGTCAAAATCCCAAATTTTGCCAAAATACCAAAAACTAGTCAAAACTCATTCCGAACACTTTGAATACATCCAAATTTGCCAAAACTGACAAAAATTTTTAAATATGACCAAATTACCAAAATACCCCTCCATGGCCCAAAAATCCAAAAATTCCAAATATTCTCACAAAATCCCAATAAATCCAAAATATTCTCAATTTCATCTTGTCCAACTACACCATGACTCAATTTGACCAATTTGACCATCTTTAACCAAAATCCCCAAATTGTCCTTTAAAGACCCAAAATTCCTCAAATCCATCCCAAGTGTCTATCAATTGATCTTAATTGATCCCAATTCCCTTTCTAAACTCAAATTAACTTTTTATATGACCAAACTCAACCAAATCCAGGCTCAATTGACCCATGATTTGAGCCCAATTTTGATTTGGGTCAAAACCCCAATGTTGACCATAAGACTTAATCTCACTCTATTGAACCCATAGCTTAGTCAATTGGCCTCAATTAATATTGAAAAATCTTTACAACATTCTTACACATAAAAATCAACCATTAATTGGCATTGATGAAACCTCAAATCCATTTGATTTTGGTCTAAATCCAAAATTCCCAAAATTAGCCCCAATATTGGCTAACACCCCAAATCTCAACAATTGAATGCCTTAGACCTCAAATTGGCATCCAATTTTTGTTGAAAATCCTTTATAAGGTCATTTGTGACTAAACACAACAATCAATTTGAGCTTAATCCAAAGTTAGCTCAAGTTCAAATTAGATCTATATCCTTAATTTGGGTCTAAAACCAAAACCCATCAAAATCCATCCAAATTGACCATCAAATCAACTTCAAAACAATTTTCATCCTTCATGAAAATTGTTCATTATGATTTTTAAACCAAACACAACAATTAATTTGGACTTAGCCCATGGCTAGCCCAAGTTTGACCCAAACTTAGCCCAACATGCTTAAAATGGGTCAAAAATAAAAAATCCACCAAATTGATGAACCAATTGACCTCAAAATGACTTTCACCCTTCATGAAAGTTGTTCCTCATGGTCTCTTACACCAAATGCCATATTTAATTGAGCCAATTGACATGACTAACCTATTTCAAACAAAAGATTTGGTCATATGGACTTATGACCAAATCCAAACCAATTGAGCTTGGTATGGTCAAATGAGCCTTACCATAACTCATCTTAGACTCTAGGGTTGAGTTTAAAGCCAGCCACCAACGCATGGTTAAGCTTGATATTTATATCATGGTTAAATTCTTTTTTTTTAAATTCTTAAAGGGATAATAAAGAGGATAAATTAATGTACTTGCCATACCACATGTCCATACCCTTTGATGCCATTTTTACTGATCATTATAAGCTTTAACCCTAATCTTACCCTTGGTTAGCCATTTTAACACAAGCTAAAGCCCAGAACCTTGAGCCCCACATGGCTAAGACCCAAATTCATGCCAAGAGGCCACCTCAGCCCAAATTGTGCTAAGAGCTCTTATGCTTGACACCTAAGGAGTGGGGCTAACCCCTTAATTGGCCAGCCAAGCATCCCATTGGCCAATTTCTAAAAAATCCACCCCACGACGATGAATAGTAAGGTGGTTAAAATTTTTCACTAAGGCCTCCCAAACTCCTCAGAGAGATTCTCTAAGAGTCCTTTAATACATTCCAATTCATTTCCCTCTCTCAAATCCACCATGGCAATCCAATTTTGAGCTCGAATTCCTGCCCGAAACCAGGACAAATCTCAATCCCAACCTACACAACACCAAACTCCAAATTAATTGGCCTAGACCTTCACAACAGTGAAAGAAGCCAAACCCCCATCAATTCCCCCTCTGAAATAGCCTCCACCATAGCTCTCAACCAACACCCAAAATCGGTTGTGGTCAAATTCATACATAGGCTTTACACCAGAGCCAGAGGCTTCATCTCTAAGCTCTTTGGGACCTAACAAAGGTGTGAAGAATCTCTGATTGAGGCTAAACCTCTCGGAGCAAAGGTATAACCTCACTCACTCTCCCGAGTCTTCGCGAGCTCTCCATTTAAAATGTCTTGATTTCATAGCATGTTTACAATATGGATATGTTTGTCTCTTCAGGACGAGTAATTTAAAAAAATAATCATCAAAATCCATTAAGAAATGGGAGAGATATTAAGTTTTTAAAATGGACAACACTCGGTTAAGGCCATCGGGGACGATGAACGGATGTCGTCCATCCTCGCGTGTATTGAATGGTCGGCGGAGATCAAGCAGCGTGGCAGCTGAGTCAGAAGGCGATGTCGAATAGGAGTGCACCGCGTGGCTTTTTGAAGGATCCGATGATCCAGTCAGCCCGCGATTTGAATAAATAAATAGGATATTTAATAAATTCAGTAAATAGCCCCTAAACTTCAAAAATCCATATCTTTGCATAGAAAATTCATAAAAATAAAATAAAAATACCATCTTGCTCAGTGAACAGAGGAGAATCATGTGGAAATATTTTCACATTAATTTGATGTATAAATTATTTTTAAAAAATGAATTAGGGTTAGGGGTTTTTCAATTCTCCATTCATGTTGGAATATCACCTTAACCCCAAATGTTAATATGTTGTAGCCTCTGTCTAGATGCACAATTTGAGCATTTTTCCAAATACATAGGAGTTATTTAGATAGAGATCTTAATTTTCAAATTTTTTATGCATTTTCTATTCAAATAATTATAGAAAATTGTGTGTGGCTTAGAAAATTTTACAAAAATTCACTTAAGTTTTCTATGAGCAGAGTAGTCTTAAGAAATAATTTCATGATTTTTAAGAATTAAAACATTAGAGTTTTGAGTAAACCCCAATTTACTTAAAAAATTTAATTTGGAGAATACAAAGATCAAAATCATTTGATTTTTATTTTCTATTGTGGTTTATGAATCAGATAATTCACCATAAAAATTTCAAAGGATTTTGGGATCACTTGATATTTTTAATTGATTTTTAAACATCATCATAATATTTAACATTTAAATAATTTTTAAAAATCAAAATATAATTCTAAAATTATGAAACTTACTTTTCTGAGTTTTTTGATATTAGGAGGATTTAATAAAAATAAAAATATATTTAAAATAAAAACTTAGTTTTTAGGTTATTTTTAATTATTTTTAATAAATAAAAATAATAAAAAAATAATAAAATACTAAACTCATGGAAATGTTTCAAATTACTTCTTAAACACTTAGGAATATTGGAATAATTTTGCAAGGTCTAAAAATAAAGATATCTATTTTTAAACCTTAAAATGATTTTTAAGGCTTAAAAATAGAATCTTTACTAAAATAATTCTAAAAAATCAAGTAAAAGTCAAAAAAAGACAAAGTAAATTTCTCTAGGTTCCTTGACCTCAAAGAAATTTTCTAAAAATATAAAACATATTATTAAACATATAAAATGTTTTATTTTTATTAAAGTCCTCAAAATTTTAATTAATTTTAATAAATCACAAAAAATTCAAAAAATCATGAAATTTTGGCCAAACGACTTTCTAGTCTAGTGCTAGCTTACATAAAAATTTCAAGTGATTAGGAGTTGTCTTAATCATCTTTTGAAATTTTCCTTGAAAATGTTCATTTTTGCATAAAAATAATTATATGAATTAAATTAAATTATGAAAATTCACATTGTCTCATCTGATGTCTTAATTTACCTATCAGTAAGATTACATAAAAATCCCAAAGTCATTTGACTTAAATTTAACAAATTATGAAAGTTGGGACCCTTAGGGGCAAAATTGTAATTTTGGATATTTTGGCCTTAATGAACATTTAGGCTTAATCAAAATGTAAAATGAGTAATTTCTGATATTAATTAACTCATTTGATGATTTGCAATAAAAAATGGGCTTAATTGGTAGAAAAC
>NEWO01000183.1:403740-455672 GCA_003013225.1 Phalaenopsis aphrodite
TATTCTTGGGAATAATCAAGACATCAATGTTCACTGAGCATCAGATTGTTCCTAGGATGAATTATTAAGCAACATAATAAAGTTTAAATGGACTCAAGGTCTTTTACCATACATTAAGAAGGTTGCATGGACCTACTCCCTACTCTTAATTTGGTGAATACCTTAGGGGTGTATTAAACTTAATATGTTTTACTTAATAATATTATCCTTAAAATTTAAGGACCCCCAATACACAACATAGAGTTAGGAAGGTTTCCAAAACTTTACTTTTCCAGCTCTATATACATAAATGCTCTGACATGCATTTTGAGTTTCAGGTGGTGGAACGGGAAGACTCATCATGTACACTTCTACAGTCTATTGCATTTTACAGTCTTTCTTGTAATTTTCTAATTGTACCATATTTACTGCATAAAAAAAAAACACTTACATGTTAAAAACAAAACCAAAACCAAAATTAAAAACAAAATTTCAAACAAAAATACCTCACAACATTTTAAAATATAAGACAACTCAAAACTTAATCACAAACATCACAAAAAAATATAACTTCAACTAAATTAAAACGTCTCTATTGGAAGATCGGGAACCTTCGGAGGAGGTAACCTACGGTTGCTAACAAAGTTTCCCATGGTCTAAATGAAATTATGGAATTCATTAAGTTGAGTTTAGTAAATTCATTTGGACTAAGTGATTCCAAAAGAAAATAGTGGTGCCGGGACGATGGAACCGTGGGATCTTGACCGGTGTTGCTTTAATCAACTTTAATATGCTCATAATAAAATTTAAAGAACTTTAACCATAGGTCACCTGATTTGACATTATAACTAAATGACCTAGAAAACTTGAACTCTGCTACAACGAGGAGCTTGGAGCTTACATGGTGGGCAGCCCGGCTATCTTCAACAGCAAGAGGATCTATACTCATACACCCCTTCCTTAGCTTTAAAATAACAAAACCATAGGAATTTGAGGTTGTTTGCCTAGTGCAACATAAATCCTCAAACATATTTTTAAGCATTTGTACAATCCTGTTGTACAATATAAGCCCTAACTCGTCTTAGGATTCCGAGGTTGTCATTTGTCATGACCTAAATCCTCACATCTTCAAGGTTTTTGTGCCGATTGCTTCATACAAATGCAAATCTTAATAAATAAAAAAAAATTGCAGGATGAAACATCTCCTAAATTGAAGCCAAATAATAGGATAGCTTGGGAAGTCACCGAAATTTTCCTTCAGATCCGTGACATCCTTTAGTATTTCATCCTTTGGACTCTAAAACAAAATGCCCCAAATTTGAACCAATACCTTTTATACATCTTAGTTCGATATCTTTGAAATGTCCTTACCTTTTGAACTCCTTGAAAGTAATTTTTCTTGATCTTTATTAGGAGTATTCTTAGGTAACTTCAATTATCTAAGATGTAATTAACTATAGGGGCTTGCCCTTATAGGAAGCTTTTCCTGAACCCAGCATAGTATAAACCCTATTTAATTCATTATATTAAATAGGGGAACTTGTCGGCCAGTACATTGGTTTCGCAGACCAAATGGATGTCATAACTTTCTTTAGTTTATTTGATCAAGCCATATCCTCAACTCCTGTGTTCATCCTTCGGGATAGATACAGGATTTGTGGTAAAGCGCTCTTTCATTTAAACTATGAAAATTATGGGGTCAGTTTGACTTCATCTTTTTCAAAATTAAAATTTTTAACGTCCTTCCGAAGCGGGCAACGAGATTTCAATTCTAATGACCGACAGCTTCTTACGAGCAAACCCCATACCAAAAATAGTGCCGACAGCTATTGACGAAAGTTTTTTTGGAAAACATTTATGTGATTTGGGAGCCAGTATAAATCTTATGCCTCTATCGATTTTTAGAAGGTTAGGGTTAGGATAAATTTCACCTACTACTGTATTCCTATCTTAAAGGAGTTATAGAGGATGTTTTGTTAAAGATTGATAAATTTATCTTTCCTATAGATTTTATTGTATTAGATTAGGAGGAAGATAAAGAAATTTTTATCATTTTAGAGAGATCATTTCTTGTCACTGGAACTGCTTTGATAGATGTGCAAAAGGGAGAGTTAACAATGAGAGTCTGTGATCAAGAAGTTACATTCAATATCTCAAAATCAATGAGATACCCAACAAAAGGAAGAGATGATGATTGCTTCAGAATGGATATGAATGATTATTTAAGAAAAGAATATTTCACAGATACATTAAAAAAAATTGAAGAGGAACATTTGGAGTATGAAAATGAGGATATGATTCAAGATAAATCAATAGAAGTGAGTAATGAAAAATTCGATTATGTTTAGGAATAATTTGAATTGTTAGATACTGTGAATAATAACAGAAATATGATTTCTTATAGTGTGAAACCTCTTGAACTAGAAATGAAAGTAATTCTTACACATTAAAATATGTCTTTTAAGGAGATTTATCTACATTACCTATTGTTGTATCCTCATAAATAATTGAAGCATAAGAACAAAAGTTGTTGGAACCTTTAAGAAGATATAGAAAAATCTTTGAATGGACATTAGCTGATATAAAAGGAATCAGTCCTTCAATTTTAATGAACAGAATTCTGTTGGAAGAATGTCATAAACCAAAAGCTTGTCCTCAAAGAAGATTAAACCTTATGATGAAAGAATTTGTTAAGAAAGAAAATTTAAAGTGGTTAGATGCTGGAAAAATATATTCTATTTTAGATAGTTCTTAAGTAATTCCAATTCACCGAGTTCCTAAGAAACGAGGTATGACTGTTGTGACAAATGAGAATAATGAATTAATACCAATACGTCAAGTCATTGGTTGACGGATCTGCTTTGATTATAGAAAATTAAATTTGGCCACTAGGAAAGATCACTTTCATCTTCTTTTCTTGGACCAAATATTGGATAGACTAAATTGGAACAAATATTTTTGTTTTTTAGATGGATATACCGATTATCATTAAATTCTTATTACTCTTGAGGATCAAAAGAATGCAATATTTACTAGTCCTTATGGTACTTTTACTTTTTGATGAATGTCTTTTGGTTTATGTAATGCACATGCAACATTTTAAATATGAATGATATCAATTTTTAGTGACTTCATTAAAAAAGGGATAGAAGTATTTATGAATGATTTTTATGTGTTTTGAACTTCATTTGAATTATATCTAAATCATTTAGAGAAATTTCTAGAACGATGTGAAAAGATGAATTTAGTATTAAAGTGGGAAAATGTCAATTCGTCGTTGCGGGAGGAAATATACTTAGGCATAAAATTTTAGAAAAACACATCGAAGTAGATCGAGAAAAAATTCAAGTTATAGCTAAACTACCTCCACCTACTACTGTAAGAGGGGTTAGAAGTTTTTTAGAATATGCTAGTTTTTACAGGCGGTATATAAAAGATTTTTCAAAAATTACAAAGCCTTTATGCCCTCTTTTGGAAAAAGATACAAAATTTTATTTTAATCAAAGCTACCTTAATTCGTTTAAATCATTAAAGTAAAAATTAATCACTACCCTTATAATTGTTTCACCTGATTGGGAGAAATCATTCGAGCTAATGTGTGATTCTAATGATTATGCAATATGGTTGCTTTAGGGCAGAGATATGACAATATTTTTAAAGTTATATGTTATACTAGTAAAACTTTAAATGATGCTACAATTAATTATACTAATAATGATGGAGAGTTATTAGCAATTGTTTATGTTTTAGATAAGTTTAAGTTATATCTGATAGGAGCTAACACTGTTGTGCATACAGACCATTCTATTATTAAATATTTGATGCAAAAGAACGATGCAAAACTAAGATTAATTAAATGAGCACTTTTGATGCAATATTTAATTTTGTGGTATTATATAGGAAATAATCTGATAATCAAATAGCTGGTCATTTATCTATGCAAGAAAAAAAGAAAGATGTGATCTTGAAAGAGAAATTAATGAAACTTTTTTGAATTAACAGCTATATATTGTTAAAGAATGGGAAATACCATGGTAAACTGATATTATGAACTACATTATTAGTGGTGTTTTATCATATGGATTAACAAAGACACAAGAGAAGAAATTTATTTATGATACAATATTTTACTTTTGGGATGGCCCATATTTACACAAGCAATTTAAAGATTTAGTTATGGGGAGATGTGCACCTTATTAAGAAATTGAGGAAATCATTCAAAAATGTTATGATTTTGAATTTGGGGAACATTTTGAAATTTATCTAACTATTCATAAAGTCTTACAATCTGGATTTTACTGGCCTACAATATTTAGAGATGTTAATATATATATATATATATATATATATATATATATATATATATATATATATTAATTGCAGTAGACTATGTATTCACGCTTACCGAGATGATTTTGGAAGATTCTGAAAGAGATTTTTGGAAGTTTTGGACGAATTTTCTCACCTTGTAACTCCCTAAATTTGTATTTTGGAGTTATTTAAGTCTGTAAAATGAAAGAGAACTCACCATTTTCGAATCCTATGGCTTCCAACTCTAAATAAACTTCTAGATATAAAATTTTTAATAGAAAAAAGTTTATCATTTTTTATGCGCAGAAATTATATGATCAAGTTCTTGTGAAAAAGTTGTTAGTTAAGAAATGAGAATTTGTGAATCAAGAATTCAACACACCAAGTACTCGAGTAGAAGCTATTATTGTGCAGGGACACTGGGAAGTGTTATACTATACTACTACTATAATATTCGTTCTTGTGCTAAAAGAGTTTTATGCTAATCCTCATGAAGTTAACTAGAGGGTCATCTATGTTTGAGACAGGTGGGTACCATTTACTCCTTCAAGAATAAATGACTTTTTTTATGATTGAAAGCATGCTGATTTATCATTATTCCAATTTGTTTCATACAGGAGATAACATGAATGAAGTTTATTTTTCCTAACTGATGAAGATACAAATTAGGAGACATGAGATAATGGACCTGTAAGTTTTTTGTCATCATTAATAAATACTGCATTGAAGACATGACATTTCTTTAGTTCAACAAAACTTCTTCCTATCATGAAAATCAGTAAAGTGACCAAGGAAAGTGCCATCTTGAACTCTTGTATTCAAACTAGAAGACCTATTGATGTGGGTGTTTTAATTGTAAAATTTGTTATGGGTTTGATTATAGCAGATCAACTTATGGGCTGGGACATCCATTTACCATATTTCTACCATGTAGTCAGTCGCAAGTACCTTATGAAAGTTAGGAAATATTACTTCTCCCTTGGAAGCCCATGGTCCCATAGATTTGTTGTAGCTGTATAGAAAATGGGGAGGAAAATCATATGAATATTTTATTGTGGATGAATCATCTTAAAAATTCATCTTCTATTCAGCTCTGCTTTCTTTATAATTCACATGATATTCTGAAAAGGATTAAGAAGTTGGAGAAAGAGGTACAAAATGTTATGAATTCAATTAGAAACATCTCCAATATATTTGATTAATTGGATTGGAGGATGAAGGAGAAATTCAAACATATCAGGCACAAAGAAGAAGGTATGTTGCATATGTTTAAGAAATATGCTTGGGTTGAAGACGATTCGACAAACAAACTTCTTCACTAACATTTTTTACAACTTATGCATTCACTAAAAATCCGTGGGAAATATTCAAGAAAATGAAAGTGATGAAGATGCTTAAACCCTCAAAAGTATGGAATTTGTAATTATGAGAGCAACTGTGTGCTAAGTGATTGAGTTGGATTTCATTTATTTGATTGTTAAACTTTTTTATGTGTCATATGTTAAGTGTTTGATATTTAGTCTTCAGTATTGTTTGTACGGTGTGATTTTAACGTTGAATTTGATGTATTGGTTTGAAAAATGTTGGTTTGTAATTGGGTGGATTTTATATATAAATTTCAGTTTTGTGTTAATTGTGAAATCTGTTGTTAGAAAACTATTGAATTATGAATATTAATGTTAATTTAAGTCAGAGGAGCCAATTTCCCAAGAAACAGATTTCAAAAGAAAAATGAAATCTGAAATTTTTTGTGTCGGCGCCAGAGGAGCCAATTTCACAAAAACTCTCAGATTTCTTTAAAACTGCAAAAATCCACTATAAAACCTCATTTTTATTGCTTAGGTCATCTCTTAGCTCTTGACTATAACCGAAACTCAACTTAGGGCTTGTTATCTCTTAGATTTGAAGGATTAAAAGTCTTAGATTTCATATCCCTTGGTAAGAGCTTCACTTTAACTTAGGAATTTTTTATTTTCATCATGTATTTTTCCTACATTATGGGAATCCAAAAATTTTATTGTATTTGGAGAAGTTTAAAGAGAACCCGTGGTGAAAAGTTTCTTAACAAGTATTTCTATTTTTGGAGTTTGATTTGTGATATTGTGCATTTTTTTGGGATTTTATGTGAATTTATCTAGAAATTCCAATGGCTCCAAGAGTGAAAAGAGGAAGGACTTTGGGAGGTTTTGATCAAGATGATTAGTTAATTTGAAGGCTCAACATAACAACAATACTTAGATGGGTACAAGGAACTTAATTTAGGAGCATGTATTCTCAAACCCTGGGAGGTTCTTTTGAAAGGTAAATCATTGCTCAGAACTGGGAGAATTTTTGCTACTTCATCGCAGTAACAATTTTCCATATTGCTCTCAAATTTTATTCCAATTTTTGGGTGACTTCTGATGAGCACATTTATGTTAGAGTTAAGAATTTTGAATTTTATTAAGAAAGGATTAATGCACTATACTTGTTGCAGAACAAATTTCATTATGAGTATTCTGCATTTGTGGTTTCTGATTCATCACTTGATGAAGTAATTGCTTATCTTATTGATGGAAGGAGAGTATGAAAAATTATAAATAATCACAAGGTAAGTTTCTCCACTTCCATTTTAAATGTACAATGTAAAGCATGACATTAATTTATTTTTGTGAAACTTCTTCCATCAAATCACCTTAGAGAAGTAACCAATGAGAGAGCAGTATTAAATTTTTGCACACAGAAAATGAAGGTTGTTGGTATTGGTGTTCTCATTCTGCAAAATGCTCAGATTATTGCTAAGGGTGGAACCACTGGTAGTTTAGGGTAAAATTCCTTGATTTTCTCCTTATGTGAACAATCAGGTGTAGAGTTTGATAAGGATGAAGAAGTGTTGCAGCCACTTAAACCCATTGGGAGTCCTATAGTTTATAAATTAAAGTAATTTGTTGGATCTAGAACTGGAAGTTGAGTTAGTGATAGACCTTCTTCATTTGCTGCAGAATCATCCACTTCCAGTACTTATTCGCTTGAAAATATTATGGAGCAGTTAATGATTCAACAATCAGATATAGTGGTAATACAGAATAGAATAGGTGTTTTGGAATTGAGGAATGATCATAATGATGATTATCAACAGAAAAGAGTTCAACATGATATTGCATATCAAGAGGATATGGTTAGATATCTTAGGGGTGACTATACTATAGAATTTTTTATACGCCCCAATTCTAATCCTTATGTGAAGCAAAAATTTGAAGAAGAAAAAGAAGAAGAAGAAGAAGAAGAAGAAGATGATGATGATGATAAAGAAGAAGAAGAAGAAGAGGAAGAAGAAGAGGAGGAAGAAGAAGAGGACGAAGATGTGAAAGATGAGTTGTTGGGGAACTAACTGTTCTCATTAGTTGTTGTTTGTTTTATTTTATTTTTGTTGTTATAGTTTGGAAATTTATGTGTAGTGGAAGTGGTTTCTTGTGTGCATAGATGTAAATTATTGATTTTTTATTTCAGTATTATTTATTTCTTTAATTTATTGCATACGTTTTTATATCACCCTTTCTTAGCAAATCATGTTGATATATTATGTTTAATGTAATGCTTTAATGCTTGTACTTGTTAAATTAGTACCTGCAATGTGTCAGAGCTAAGTTTCATGTTCAGGACCCTCTATAAGTTGTTTTATTTCTATGCATACTGTTTTCATTTCACCTACCTTTTTTCTTTACTAAATGCTTTACTTATTATTAAAAACATCTAAGTTTTAGGGAAAGAAAGTTTTCTTTAAACGAAATAAACTAAATTTTATTTCCTCTCAATTAGCCATAGGTTTAAAATTAATTTAACATGATATTTGGTATTAGAGGCTGACTTTAGAAGACTATATTTTTATTTTTAAATATTATAGTAAATTTAAGCAAAAAATTTTTAATAATGAAGGTAAATTCTATAGTTAACATATTTAGTGTGAAAAGATAAAACTATGCTTTTATTTAATGAAAGGAAATTGTATTTGTAAAAAAATTAATAATCTTAGAGTTTCATATAAGAAAAAAAGAATGAGACTTTTATTTAATGAAAGGAAGGCAAGAAGCTTTTAACTTCATAAAGAGGATAGTGATGTTCAAAATTATTAAAGGCTATCCAGATATAGTAATCCATACATGAAAAAGGAAAGAAAAGAAAGAATTGAAAATGATCCTAAAGAAAAAGAAAACAAAAAGAAAATAAAATGAAAAGAAAATGGAAAAGAAAAGAAAAATATGTGAGGAGATGCTTGAGGAGATGCCTAATTAAAAATTGGCTTCACTTAAATCAACTTGAGGAAAAAAGGTTTTATTACATTTTCTAAACTTGTATTTGAGTATTAAAATCCTTACTAATAAAGTTTTCTCGAAATTCTTTTCCATATGGACATTCTATGTTTATGATAAATTATAGTTCTTCTTGAAATGAATAGACTTAGAAATCTTAGACTTGACTATTAGGGGTAATTGTGCTTTTAGTTTTAACTAAGTTATTAAAAGTTTTCATTAAGTAATAATATTATATTTATTAAAAAAAATTATAGAAACTTAGAAGTTAATCTCTACAATAAGTCATTTTTTTATGTAGTAAAAGAGTCACTTGAGGACAAAAAACATTGAAGTTTGGGGGATTTTGATACACCAAAAAATTGTGCAAATTTATGTATACATTGTATGCATAAATTTGGAGATATTATACTTTAAAGAATGGTATTTTCATGTTTTGTTACAAGTATATTGATTTTAGGCATTTGGAGCAAAAAGGAGCAGAAAGGAAAAAAAAATAGATTCAAAATACAGTTTTTCCAATGTACTAGCACCAGAGGTGTCATTTTACAGAGAAGAGGTGTCAGAGGTGCCAAAATCCAAAGAAGAGTGTAGAACTCCAGTAAACTGGTGTTAAAGGGGCCAGAGACGAATCTAAATGAATTGATGGCGATTATTGACTATTTTTTAGAGGTTCTTAAAGGCTTTAAGTAATTCAAACGCCCCATGGAGTTGTTCAATGCATCTAAACACTTGTAAAGGTTCTTAAATGAAGAGATATGTCTTTTGGGTGAAAGGATTTGTCTCTTGATATGAAGAGGTGTGCCTCTTGGGAAAAAGGAGAGAATTTCAAAGTTCTTTAGAGAAGAGGCTGACAGCCCTATTAAGAAGTCTTCGGAAGTTTTGGAGGGAGTGGCTTGAAGAGCCTTTGGAGGAGAGTTAGGTTTTGGAGAGGATTATCTTCCAAAGTTGTAACAGGAGAGGGAAGGTGAGACATTTCTTCTTCATTGCATTTCTAAGAGAGAAGTTAGTGTGATTGTGATGCTAGAAAGTGCTTCAAGGGAAATTCAAGGTATTTCCATGAGGAGGATTAAGAGATAAGTTGTGTTCTTTCCTTTCTTTGTTTTGTAAACTTGTTTTTATATATTAAATACATGTCTTGTCGTATCCTTCACATGAATTATGAGTAGTCTTCTTTATCCTTCTCCCTATAATGAGATATGGTTTTGTGAAGAATTAATAGTGTTGTGCAAAGTTTTAAATGTCAATAAATTGTAATGATTCAAACTCTGATCTTCATTTAATTTTCTATCGTGCCAATTGAAATATTAAAATTTTGTTGAGAAACATAAGATCTAAAAGGGCTATGCTTTCTAAAACAAGGTAAGATTCACATTCAATTTCATGGGTGTGAATGTAGTCCATGGGGTTGAGTGCAAATAGATAGAAAAATATATTTTTTTGGGCGTAGAATTGGAGATTTTAGGGAGCAGACTAAAGTTTCCAATTTGGTCCAATTGCTTGGAAACTAAAGTGAGATTGTTAGCCCTTAAGTGAGGGAGAAGTGGGAGCTGTGAAGTGAGAGCAAGTATCCTCTCAACCTAACCACAAATTTAGGGACCAAACTCTGGATTAGCCAATGTTTTTTATGCACTTAACAGATGGTACAAAAAAGTATTAATATTATTTGGCTTAATACAATTTTACGTAATTTTAAATGATTTTAGTTACTTCACTAACAAAAAAGTTCTTGTAAAGGGGAAGGGTGCTTTCTCAAATTTGAACTCTTCGTTAGAAAACTTTTTTTAGTCTTAGTAAATTTAACTTTAAAGTTTAGATAAAAGCTTAATTAACTTAGTTATTTTAGCTACATTTCATTTAGCATACATTAAATCTACTTTAGATATGTTTTTCTTACTTTAGTTTTTATAGTTTGAATATTGTGTTTTATGTTATAACCATTAGAATTTCCACCTCTGTAGGATCGATACTCAGGACTCCATTAGAGCCCTTTTTTACTTTAGTGGTTTGTATACTTGTGTAATAATAAATTTTGGTAGCTTAAAGTTTTTAAAATATAAAATTATTTATATTGAAGTGATTTTTATAGTGATAGATTTGCATATTTACTAATTGTGTTGTCGTGTGTATTGTAGTATTGAAAGATACTTAAATCGCATACCAAAAACCAACTTCAACCACCCGCACGAGTTTCCAAAAGAGCAAAGAGAAATAGTTTCAATGGGAGTAATTTTAGATTCTTAGGATGAGTGGGGAATTTTGATGTGCTTGATTGTGCGAGAGACCAAACCCTAGCCACCCAGGGTTGCTCTAAGTTCGACAGTCCCTTGACGACTTGACACACCTAAAAATTACCTATTTTCTACCTACTTTTTCATATACCTTTTACACATATTTTTAATGATATTACACATAAACAAAAGTTATTTTGTATATTTTTGTCTTTGGGTCCAAGAAATGAACTTTGGAGAAAATGAAGCAAAAAATGGTGCAATTTGAAGTAGAAACAAGCAAGAAAGAAAATTCTGACTTGGTATAGTTTGAAATGTTTTTCTATGCTTAATCTCCTATAAATTTTTTACATGTATTTGAATGAAATTACACTTTAAATATGAGTTACTTTTATGCTTATCTTGCAAGTATATCTGTTATTAGCGAAATGCAACTGAAATGGGGCAAAACGGAGCTGAAACGGAGCCAAACGAAGAGAAATGGTGGAGCTACTACAAGGTGGCACCAAAGGTACTATAATCCATAGAACAAGCACTAGAGGCACCAAAATCCAAGAACAGGCACCAGAAGTGCTGAAACCTGTTATTAGAGCTACCAGAGACGGTTATGGATGGATTCTTGGAGCTTTTTGACTATTTTGAGATGTTCTAAAAGGATCTAAGTGAATTAAATGCCCCATGGAATGGTTCAATGAATTTATACACTTAGGAAAGACTCTTGAATTAAGATACATGTCTCTTGGATGAAGAGAATTGTATCTTTGAATGAAAAGATGTGTCTTTTGGGAAAAATAAGTAATTTAGTGTCTCTTTGAAATAGAGGGTTGGTGCCTCTCATCATAGGCGTTTGTATGAGGAGAAAATCAAGAGGAATATTTAGAGATCTTAAAATAAGAGTAGAAAGGTAGATTTCTACCGTTTCTTAGAGAGAATGAAGAGGGGATTTTGAGAGAATTTGTAAGGAATTGTGCAAGCATTGCATGAATTAGCGAGAAACTTTGTGGAAGAGATCTTCATCTTTCTTTCAATGGGAAAAAAGCTAAGGATTGTGTTTTTTATTATCATATGATTTTGTAAACACTTATTTAATGGATTTTCTTTGATGTAATAATGTTTTCCTTTTTGTTTTCTTCATGCTTTGTAATTAGTTATTCTTACTCTTTCTTTTTATTTAGAAATAGTGGCATCAGAAGATTATGTCGTTGATTTCATTTTACTTTTCTTTTATAATGAGTAGAATTTATGTGTAGGATTTTGCGTTGCATATTAGTATGCGATTTATTTATAATTGTGATGGTTTTTACTTAAACTTCCTTTATATTGCAATTTAAACCTGTTGTAATGTTAAAATTTGTTTAGAAACATAAGATCTAAAAAAGGATATGCTTTCTATAATAAATTAAGGATCACATTCAATTTCATGGATGAGAATGTAGTCCATGGTGTTGAGTGCAAATAAATAAGGATATATATTTTTATGGGCGTAGAATTGGAGATTTTGGGATGACAGACTAAAATCCCTAATTTGGTCCTGTTTCTTCGAAACTAAAGCGAGATTGTTAGCCTTTAGGTGAGGGAGAAGTGGGAGTTATGGAGTGGGAACTAGTATCCTCTCAACTAAATCACGGATTTAGGGAGCAAACTCTGGATTATTCAATGTTCTTTATGCACTCTCAAAGGGTAAAGAATAGGATTGCTCCTATTTGGCACATACAAAATTTTATGTATCTCATTCCTATGCATTATCCAATTCACTACATAAGAATAATAATTTTTAACATCTCAAAATTCTCCAAACCAATTCATCCAGATAGTGTTATCTTTAAAATTAATATTTTCATTTAAGAGTATTTGTTTGTTATTTTAAACTTAAGGCTTACCTTTAGGACTACCTGTTAGAAAAACCACTTAAATTGACCTTCTAAACTAAAGACTAATAGTATTAGGCTAGAATTAGCCTACGAGATTTCTTACCTCTCTTCCTTATGTGATCGACACTGTGGATTTTAAGAAAGCCTTATTTTACTTGAAGCAATATGTGAACTTGTGTAGAACCACTATTCTATGAACTATTTTCTATATTTAATAACATTTCAAAATTATAATGTAATTTCAGGATGGGTCAAGTTTTTGACACTGTTACATGTGATTTAAATTGACATAAAACATGTAAAAAAAATAACACACACTATAGGCACATGAAGACTCATCCTTGAGTCCTCACATGTTGGTCTCAACCTTCTAAGTGTTGAAGGTTCACGACCATCCATTTAGGGTTTCAAAGAGAGTAGTCAAAAGTTGTGTAGGTTCCATGAAGGTTTCAAAGAGAGTAGTCAACAGTCAAAAGTTTCTTTTAATCCTTCTATGGAGGTGGGTTCCATCTGAAGTCTTCTAGTGTAGTCAAAAGGGAAACCCTGTGGCCAGATCTTAAGTACTAAGAGAAAAGAAGGATCTCACCAAAAATGAGGTCAACAGTCTCATTTGAAGAAAACCATGAAATTATTTAAAATTTTCATGATTTTGAGTTTGGAGGACATTTTGTAGTTGATGGATCTGCTTTTAAGATCTTACAATCTAAATTTTGTTTGTCTAATTTATTTAGGGATGTTAATATTTCTGTTAAAACATGTGATCGATGTCAGAGTATAAAAAATATTTCTAGAAGGAATGAAATGCCCTTAAATTTTACTGTAGAAGTTGTAATTTTTAAGTGGTTTGGATTTTATGGGATCATTTATACCATTTTCAAGATATATATATATATATATATATATATATATATATATATATATATATATATATATATATATATATATATATATATATATATATATATANTATATATTAATTTTTTGTGGAATATATGAATAAATGGTTTGAAGCGGTTGCTTTACGTCGTTGTGATGCTCAGAGCATTGTAAAATTTTCTTAAGAAAATATTTTTAGTTGTTTCGGAATCCCAAGGTGATCATTACTGATTGAGGAAGTCATTTTAAGAATAAAAAAATTTAAATATTAATTAAAAACTTTGGAATTAAACATAGAATTACTACAACATTTTATCCTCACACTAGTGGTCTAGTTAAAGTTTCCAATCATGAAATTTGAAGAATATAGTAAAAAAATGTAAATTCTAATAGAAAGGATTGATATGCCAGACTTGATAATACATTATAAGTCTATAGGACTGCATATAAAACTCCTATAAAAATGTCACCATATATGCTCATATTTGGGAAGATGTGTCATTTGCTAGTAGAACTTGAGCGTAAAGCTTATAGAGCTATTAACAAATTTAACTATAATTTGAAAGATGCCGGTGGGAAAGGATTAGTACAATTAAATAAGCTTAGAAAGTGTTCTAACTCATTAACCCAAGTGCCACATTTTGAGACCTTTCAAATAACCATCCTAAGCAGTTTAAAACCTTCTTTTCCCCCTTAAAACTGCCATAAATTTGCATGATGTTCAAAAGAGTCATTATCTGGGCATTTTGGATTAGTTATGAGGAAGAAAAGGCAAGAATCATCTTTCCTTGATACTATGCACCTATAAAAATGGGAAACAAAATCAATGATGTATTTGATATAAAAAAGTTCATCAACAAAGAAGCTCAGAATTACTAAAATGAATTAATTAAGGAACGAAGATTTATTTCACCTTCTGGTGTCAAAGATGTTGGGAAGTGTTCTGTTACACTACTGTTACAATAGTTATTTCAGTTGTTAATGAGTTCTATGCCAATCTTCTGGATTTACATCAAGGTTTAGTCTTTATTTAAGGTAGATTGGTACCATTCATTCCATCTTGTATCAACAAATTATTTCTATTGAAAAACGTTCCTATATGTAGTTATGGCAATTTTGCCCCAACCAAAGAGAGATTCCATGAAATTTTCATTTTCTTTACTGATGATGAAGGAACTTGGAGAATGGGAATGGACCAAAATTGAGATTTTCCACTTCAAAATTAACTCATCCCTAAAGCATGTTATTTCTTCTTTGTTGTCAAGTTGCTTCTTTCTACGAAACTGAGGAAGGTAACAAAGGAGAGTGTTATCATAAATTACTTCAATCAGACTAGTAGGCCAGTTGATGTAGGAGCACTGATTTGTTGATCAATAATTAGCTTTTCATTAAATGGATCTATTATGGGGCTAGGAAATTTAACTGTTATCATTTTTCTATGCATTCAAGCCCAGGTACAATATGAGAATTGAGAGAAGGTACTTCTGCCTTAGAAGCCTATGAACCAATTGTTGACCTCATTTTTGGTTGAGCACTAGTGTTCCTCTTTAGTAGCCTAAGGTCTAGCTGTTGGACTTTCTGTTGACTATTCCTAGAAAACTAGAAAAGGAACCCTCACCATTAGAAATTATAAACTCCTGTTTACTCAACTTGAAGTTCCACATAGTGGTCCTAACCTCTAGCACTTAGTATGTGGGGTTATTATGAGGGAGCTTAAGGAGAATTCCCATAGGACCGTTGGACCTTAGGGTTGACCCTCAACGTTGGCCTAGAGCTAAGGCACTCACCAGCAATCACCTCACTCACAATCACTCACAAATGTAAACCTAAAATTTCTTAACCTTGATTCCTTGATCCTTTGGGAGAGTCATGTAGATGGTCCCCAGATACACCTCAAATATATAGTATTTTTAGACACATTTTTATACCTATTTTTGAGATATTTCACTTTAATGGAAGATATTTTTGTGTTTTTCTTAAAGATACAAGTAAAAATGGAAATAATGCTTAAAGGAGTGAAAAGGGATCAAATTTGGACCAAAAAGGTGAAAAATTGTGCAAAAAAGTTTTGGCGCCTAAGCGCTAGATCCGGTGCTTAAGCGCCAATTAAACAGAGAAGCCCGCACCTAAGCACTAAGACCCCGCGCTTAAGCGTCAGTGGCAATTTCTAGACGAGTAAAATCAGTTTTCACAAATTTGAAGAGGTTTTTGAGGCATCCATTCGCTTAATAGGTGGCTGTAACCACCATGGACGAAAATTATTAAGAAAGGATGCATCCCTTGGGAAAATACATCGAATCAAGACACATTTTGAAGAGTTCCCAAAGCATCTCTTGGAAAACTATAAAAGAAAGAAGAGAGAACTTTAAAAAGAGTCTTAAAAATATTGACAAGTTTTGAAAGTTCTTCTCTAGGGAGTTAGTTTGGAGAGATTTTTAAGAACCACTTTTTATTTACTTTATCCTTTTTGTTGATTTTGTTTTTTAGTGATTGCAGAAAAGAAGACATTCAAAGGAACTTCAAGAGTTTGGTGGAGGACTTGAGATAAGTTTTTATCTTTTTGTTTTAGACTACTTTTGATTTTAATCGAGACTTGTTGTTGGTTTGGTGATGGTTTCTTCTTTTAAAATAAAGTGTGGTTTTGATTTCTCCATGGATTCTGAGTAGTTTTCTTTATCTCTCTTCTTAAAATGATAAGTAATTAAGTTTTGGATGAAATTTGTGGAGAGTATTGATTATTAATGTTGGAAGAAGTTGTGAGGATTTAAATCCATGCAATTCATTTACTTCTTGATTTTGCCAATTCACATGTTAAAATTTGTTGTGAGAACATGTACGTATCGGGCTGGTATTGTCTCAGTCAATAATGGGAAAGAATCACATGATGTTGTATGAATGAGAAAGTAGTTCATCTGATTGAGTGCAAATAAATAGGGAAATATTCATTGATGGGTGTAGAGTTAGAGGACTTTAAAGTGACAGGTTAAAGCCCCCAACTTGGTTTATTGTTTTAGGTTCTAATACAAGAATGTTAGCCCCAAGCTGGAGGGAATCGAGGGAACTCTAGAGTGAGAGCTAGTATCTTCCCTGCCTAGCCGGTCTTTAGAACTATTCAAACTTTAAATTAGCTAATGTTTTTAATAGCATCTCTAGTAAGGGTAAAGAATATTATGCGCCTATTTGGCACAACACAATTTGCATACTTCCATAATAGAATTCCTATACTTATTACTGTTTAATGATAAGAAGAAAGATATTTTCTTATTAATTACTTTCCTTCTACAAAAAACTTTAGTTATCATTTTAGTTATTAATGTTTCGTTAAAATATCAAAAATACCAAAAATATTTAAATTTTAAATTCATACAAAAATTGTTTTTAGTTTAAGTAATTATCTTTTTAAAAATAGATAAACTTTTTAAAAAGTGCATATTGCATAATCTTCCCTGTGGGTTTAATATTAATGTCTTAATAAAAAAGTCCTATATTACTTGATAACGATATGTATAATTGTGTAGTATCCCAATATAAATATATATAACATAAAATGTTAAATTCTTATTTTTCTTCTGGATAAAGTATTTGATTTTGTTGCAAAATAAGGAAATATAAGTGAACAATACTATTAGAACTATTGTTATAATGTGCATAAGCATTAAGTATCTAGGGATCATGTTTTTTAGCATCGTTGCCTGGGAAGAAAACTAAGTAAATTTTTATTTTTAGAAAGTCTTGTTTAAACTTTAAATATTATATCTTTTTTTGTATGTTTTATTTTATTTTATTTTATTTTATGTTACTGTATGTGTAGTTCAAGTTCTGAAGGACAAGTGCCCTATGATTCTAAATTAGAAAAAACTATTATAACATTCAGAAAAACAAAAAAAAAATTTAAATCTTGAAAAATCCAAAAAAATTACAGAAATGACAAACCAAAATCATCAAAATGTTGAAGTTCATCAAGAGTTTAGACCTTTAAGAGATTATGCCAACCCTACTGTAGATGAACTTCATTGTAGTATTCCAAAACCTACTGTAGTGGCTAATTCATTTGAGCTTAAACCTACTATTATCCAAATGGTATCAAATAATCAATTTGGGGGATCGCTAACTGAAGATCAAAATTTATATCTTACCAATTTTCTAGAATTGTGTGCTACATTTAAATACGATGGTGTTTCAGATGATGTCATTAGAATTAGGTTATTTGTTTTCTCACTGAGGGATAAAGCTAAGATGTGGTTGAATTCGTTAGCACTTAGATCTATCAGAACTTGGGGAGATTTAACTCAAAAATTCCTTGCTAAATATTTTCCACCATCAAAACTGCGAAGCTTAGAAATGATATTACATCTCTTAATCAATTTGAAGGGGAATCTATTTATGAAGCATGGGAACGATTTAAAGAACTATTAAGAAAGTTTCCACACCAAGCTATACCAGATTGGTTAATAATTCAAATCTTTTTTAATGAATTAATTGGTTCTCTTAGATCTATTATCAATGTTGTTGCTGGTGGTTCATTGATGTCAAAACCATTTCATGATGCTTATACTTTAATTGAAGAGATAGCCACCAATAATTATTAATGGCCTTCTGAGAGGGTAAATCCAAAGAAAGTAGCCAATATTCATGAAACTGATGCATTTACTATGTTAGCAAATTTAGTTACTGCAATTTTAAGGAAGTTGACCAATTTGGAATGAATTTTTCTCTACCAATTTCCATGATTGAACAGAATTCATTAGGCCAAATGGTTGATTTTCAAACATCATTAGAAACTTTGAATGCCATAAATAATAATCAAAATAACCCATACTCCAATGATTACAATTCAGGTTGGAAGAACCATCCCAACTTTAACTGGAATAACAATTCTGGTGATAATAATCACCAATGGTGGAACAACCAAATAAACCCATTAGGAAACTAAAACAACCAAGGAAGTAGTAAATATAGATCTACTTATCCTCCAGGTATCAACAATAATACACAATTTAAGGATAAGAAGTTACCTAAAGAAGAAGTGGTGTTACAAATGGGTAATCAATTACAAAGTCAATGAGCTACAATTAGAAATATTGAGAATCAACTTGGGCAAATTGCAAGTTCATTAAGTAATAGATCCCAAGGAACACTTCCTATTAATATTGAATCAAATCCAAAAGACCAGAATGAAGAGTAAGTTAAAGCTGTATAGCTTAGAAGTGGAAGAGAGTTGGAAGGAAAGATTCAAAAAGAGATTGAAGTAGAGAGAGAAAAAATTGAAGAATCAAAAGAGGAAGCTCCGAAAAATTCTGAAAGACTTATTTCTCCGCTGAAAATTGATTTAGAAAAACCACCACCTCTATTTCCTTAGAGACTTCAACGACAGAAGTTGGAAAAGCAATTTTCAAAATTTTTGGAAATATTTAAGAAACATACAATCAATATTTCATTTGCTGAAGCCTTAGAATAAATGTCATGCAGTGTAAAGTTTATGAAGGATATTCTCAATAGAAAAAGGAAGTTTGAAGATAATAAGACTGTTGCACTTAATGAGGAGTGCAATGCTATAATTCAGAAGAAACTTCCTCAAAAGCTTAAAGATATTGGTAGCTTTACAATTTCATGTGCAATAGGAGACAAATTTTATGGGAAAGCTTTATGTGATTTAGGTGCAATCATTAACCTTATGTCATTATCAATATTTAAGAGATTGGGATTAAGAGAAATAGCCACTACTACTGTAACTTTGCAGTTAGCAGATTGTTCAATAAGTATCCTAAAAGAGTTATAGAAGAAGTCCTACTGAAAGTGGATCAATTTATCTTTCCAGTTGATTCCATTGTGCTAGATATGGAGGAAGATAAAGAGATACCTATCATTTTTGGGAGACATTTCCTAGCCACAGGAAGAGCAATGGTAGATGTGCAGAATAGAGAATTAATAATGTGCGTGAATGATCAAACTGTTACTTTTAACTTTTCAAAATCAAAGAAATACCCTTCAAAAGGGAAATATGATGAATGTTATAAAATCGATGTTATAAGATATCTGAGTGAAGGCCATTTCAAGACTTCTTATGAAGAAAAATCTAAAAAAAACATTTGGAGCATGAGCAAAAAGAGGAATTATATCAATGTGTAACCCTTTTTCAGGAAGATTCAAGTTATGTTCAAGAAAGTTTTGAAATTTTGGACACGATAGACAAAGACAAATCATTTTGTCCATGTATTGAAAAACCTACAAAACTTGAGTTGAAATTACTTCTTGAACATCTAAAATATGCCTTTTTAGGAAAGTTCTCTACTTTACCTGTTATAATTTCTTCGAAGTTAACAAAGGAAGAAGAAGAAAAGCTGATGAAAATTTTTAAAAATTTTAAGAAAGCTTTTGGATGGACAATTGTTGATATTAAAGGAATCGGTCCTTTAATTTGTATGCATAGAATTAGTCTGGAAGAAAACTGCAAACCCAAGGCTGATCCACAGAGGAGATTATATCCTATTATGAGAGTGGTTATTAATAAAGAAGTTTTAAAGTGGTTAGATGCTAGAATTATCTACCCTATTTCAGATAGTGCATGGGTTAGTCCAATTCACTATGTTCCTAAGAAATGAGGAGTAACTGTAACTGTGAATGAGCATAATGAGTTAATACCTACTAGACAAGTTACAGGGTGGCAAATATGCATTGATTATAGAAAATTAAGTCTTTTCACTAGGAAAGATCATTTTCCACTACATTTTCTAGATCAAATGCTTGATAGACTAGATAGGCATAAATACTTTTATTTTCTGGATGGATATATCGGTTATCACCAAATTTAAATATCTCTTGAGGATCAAGATGAAACAACATTTACCAATCCTTATGGTACTTTTTCTTTGAGAAGAATGCCCTTTGGTTTATGTAATGCCCCTACTACATTTCAAAGTTGTATGATGGCAATTTTTTGTGATTTAATTGAAAAAAGGATTGAAGTCTTTATGGATGACTTTTTAGTGTTTAGAACTTCATTTGACTCATGTTTAGAACATTTATCTAAAGTTCTTAAGCACTGTGAAGAAACAAATTTAGTCCTTAACTGGGAAAAAATGTCAATTTATGGTAGAAGAAAGAATTGTATTAGATCATCAAATATAAGAAAATTGTATGGAAGTCGATCCTACTAAAATTCAAGTGATCGTTAATTTACCTTATCCAACAATTGTAAGGGAAATTAGGAGTTTTTTAGGACATGTTGGATTCTATAGGACATATATTAAAGACTTTTCTAAGATTAATAAGTTGTTATGTCATTTACTAGAGAAAGATGCAATTTTCAATTTTGATTAGGAATGCCAAAAAAACTTTTAAATTATTAAAAGAAAAATTAATCACTGCATCAATTATATTATCCCCAAATTGGGAAAAATCTTTTGAACTTATGTGTGATGCAAGTGATTTTGCTATTGGAGCTATTTTAGGACAAAAATATGATAAAATTTTCAAAGTTATTTACTATGCTAGTAAAACTCTTAATGAAACTCAAATTTATTATACAACAACTAAAAAAGAGTTATTAGCAATAATATATGCCTTTAATAAATTCAGATCATATTTGATTGGAAATCATTGTATAGGTCATACACATAATTCTGCTATTAAGTACTTAATGAAAAAGAAGGATACTAAATCGAAACTTATAAGATGGATTCTTCTTTTATAAGAATTTGATTTTGAAATAGTAGATCAGAAGGGAACTAAAAATCAAATTCCTGATCATTTGTCCAGGCTTGAATTAGAAAAATTACTCTGTTTTAAAAAAGAAATTAATTAACATTTTCCAGATGAAAAATTGTTCGCTATAAATGAGTGGCGTATTGCGTGGTATGCCCACATTGTGAACTATATTGTTAAAGATTATAAACCCTATGGAATGACATACCAACAAATGAGAGAATTTATTTCTAAAGCCAAGACTTATTTTTGGGATGACCCATATTTATATAAATAAAGAGAGGATCTGATCATTTGAAGATGTGTACCATTAGAAGAAACTTATGAAATTATCCAAAAATGTCATAATTCTGATTTTGAGGGACATTTTGGTTTGATAAAGTAGAATACAAAATTCTACAATCTGGATTTTATTAGCCTATAGTTTTTAGAGATGTTAATGCTTATATCAAAACTTGCCATAGATGTCAAAGAGTATGCAATATTTCTAGAAGAGATGAGATGCCCCTCAATTATATGCTAGAAGTTGAAATTTTTTATGTTTGGGGATTAGATTTCATGGGACCATTTATATCATCTTTCATAAATTTATATATTTTGTTAGCAGTGGACCATGTATCTAAATGGATAAAAATAGTTCCTTTACCTTGATGTGATGCACAAAGTGTTGTTAAATTTTTGAAAATGAACATATTTTCCAGATTTGGGATGCTGAGAGTTATCATTACTGATGGGGGAAGTCATTTCAAAAATTTCATTATGGAAAAGTTATTAAAGATATATCATATAAATCATATGATTGCTACTGTTTATTATCCTCAGACAAGTGGTTTGGCTGAATTATCAATCGGGAAATTAAAAGAATTACGACAAATATGTGAATCCAACAAAAATGGATTGGTCATTTAAACTTGACTATGCTTTTTGGGCTTATAGGACTACATAGAGAACTCCTATAGGAATGTCCCCATATTGGCTAATATTTGGGAAAGCTTGTCACTTACCAGTTGAACTTAAGCATAAAGCATATTGGGCTATTAAAGAGTTCAATTATAATTTAAAAGATGCTAGTGAGAGAAAAATGTTACAATTAAATTTGCTTGAAGAGATAAGGAATGAATCTTCTGAGAGTGCTAAGATTTATAAAAAAAAGATAAAAATGTAGCTTGATCGAAAGATTCTTACCAAAAATTTTCATCCAGGGAAAAAGTTTTGTTATATAATGTAAGGTTAAGATTATTTCCAGGCAAACATAAGTCCAGGTGGATGGGCCCCATTTGTTGTGATAAAAGTTGATCAGTATGGAGTTGTGGATAGTAAAGATCCTAATTCTGAGAAAATTTTTAAAGTGAATGGACATAGAATAAAACCTTATTATATAGGATATCAACATAATATAATGATGGAATGATGTTGGGTCAACTAGAATGAGCACTGGTTACGTATGACTGACGACGTAAAACTAAGCGCTTTATGGGAGGCGACCCATAATTATCAGTGTGGTTTTGCTTTGATTGTTGTTTTGAGTCTGATTAAGAAACTTAGGTTAGTATTTTTGAGTATACTATTTGATATTATCGATTTTTAGACTTTCTTTAGTTACCTAGACATGTTAGAATGTGAATTTAGACATTAAGTTGGCTGGTGCAAAATAGTGCACTAGCACTTAAGCGCCAGATCCGACACTTAAGCGTGGCAGTTTAATCACATGTGCAAATTTTGATTTCTAGAAGGTATAACTGCAATTTAGTTGGAATAAACATATCTTTGTAGTTTCTAGTCATGCTTAGAAGTTATGAGGGGGAAGGTATGAAGGAATTTCACCACGCATTATTTTTAGCCCTAAAAGTCTAAGAAAGAGAAAGATTTAGAGAAAATGTCTTCATGGGAGATGGATTTTAAGAAGAAAGAAGAAGCTATTAAGAATATGTATTAGTCATAGTGCACAGGAGATGTTGAACAATTTCTTAGCCGTTAGTATTGAAGGGATATCTGAGAAGATCAACCAGATGGAGAATACTATATCTATATTAGAGACTAAGGTGCTTGAATTGCATTCTCATCTAGAATATATTTAGTTGCAACTTAAGGTGCAATTCAACCATACCAGTTATATAGAGGAAGTGGATAAGATGATGTTCCTTAAGCAAGAGTGGATCGAATATGATCGAATATGATAGTATTAGAGCTCGTCACCATCGTCAGTTTTATCAATTCTATATTCCTGGAGAGACTACCGAAAGAAAAGAATTGATTCCTTCTAATGAAGAGTGGCATTAAGTTAAGTGTTAGGAATTGTCTGTTTGGAATCATGTTTTTAAGTGTGTTAGTGTTTATGTCTTGTGTTTAGTGTTTGTGTCACTTATGTGTTTAATTGTAAATTTGTGTTTTGTACTTATGAAAATTTTCTCATCCAAGACTATTTGGAAAGAGAACTAAGTGTTAAATATATTTGTACTTGTTTGTGAATTAATATAAGTTTATTTTTGTGAAAATTTGTGATATTTTTAGCCTCGAATTGAATTAATTATTAATGAGAATTTTGAGAGAGAAGGGAGTTATAGGAAGTAAAAATAGTCATTTAAGTGTTATGAGACCATTTAGGGGTGGTTTACTTAGGTTAATAGTGCATTTTACTTAGAATTAAAAAAATCAAAAATTGTGCACTGGCGCCTAAGTGCCACATCTCGCGCTTAAGTGCGAGCCAACCTGAGAGGCAGGCGCCTAAGCGCCAGTTCATGAAAACTGGTTCGCGAATGGTTAAAAGTGAATTTTAAGCCCAAAAATACCATTTTTAACACCTCCTATCGTCTTCCCCAACTCAAAATTGTGATTTTAAGGGCTAGCGCAAGTGGAATTTGAAGATTTCTTGGTGGAATCAAGTGAGATTTGCTAGATCTAAGTTTCTTAAGGTAAGAGCTTTAGTTCTATGCAAAAATTTTGAATTTTCACCAAATATTTTAAGCACATTTGGAAGATTTTGAAAATTTACTATTCATGGTGAAAAGTGATGAAAAATTTATGAAAATTGCTTGGGAAGTTTAGTTAGTGCTTTTGGAAGTTTAGTTTAGTGATTTAAACTTGATTTTTAAACTTATTTTTGGAATTTATCAAATTTGTAGAATGACACCAAGGATGAAAATGAGTAGAGGAAAGAGCCCATTTGATTCAATCAAGTTTGTCAGTTCAAAAGCTCAAGATCAATATAGTGCGCTCTACAGTCACAAAAATTGATTCAGGAGCGATGCTGTAAGAGTCCAGGTGGAGAGATAGAAGACCTGATAGTCCACCGATAGTAGTAACGGTTCTATTGTTTCTCTGTCGTTGTAGTGGTTTCTGTTGTGAGGGAGTTTTATGCAAATCTCCCAGAGGCTAAAGACGATCGAGTTTTGGTTAGAGGGAAGTTGACACCTTTTACTCTAGAGGTAATCAACTTGTTTTACCATTTACCACCGGAGACTTTATGTTTTTATGTTAATTATAGTCCATTTGAGGAGGGTTTAGATGAGATTATTTCATATTTGACTATTGGGAGAGGGCTTTGGAAGATCACCAATGAGAGGAGAGTAAATTTCCCAACTTCAAAGTTCTGTACACCTTCGAAGGCTTGACACTATTTCATTTCTGCTCGTCTACTTCAAACCAATCATCTCAGTGAAGTGAGCAGAGAGAGAGCAACGTTGAATTACTGTATTCAGGAGAGAAAGGCCATCAATATAGGGGATTTGTTCATCACACTATCATCAGTTTAGCTGGTGCTGCTACTACTGCTGGTATGGGATTTGCTTCCTTAATATTTTCATCATGCGAGCAAGCTGGAGTGAAGTATGATAGTTGAGAGGAAGTTCAGTTACCTCTAAAGCCATTCATGAAGGTGAATGTAAAGAATTATTTTGAGCATTCAATTTTTAGCTAGAGAGGAGGATTTTCCAAAAGTTATGGATTAGAGACGTCTGTTGCATCTACCTCTGTTGCATCTTCATCACGACCATCTACTTCTCGTGCTTCTACATCTAGAGGTGATACCAAGACTCAGGATGAATTATTGCAGAAGATGATGAACAATATCAATTTTACCGCTGATAAGGTACAAAATTTAGAGTGTTTTGGAGATCATACTAATAGTTATAATAGAAGGAAGAGTGATTATGAAGAGAAATTCCACTCATCTTTGGAAAGCCTGATTAGATGTGAACCAGGAGTGCAACTTCCTCCATATCCCTGATATCTTGATTATGAACCTGTAGAAAATGGTATAGCGGTGATTCTGAAGATGAAGAGTAGAGCTGAGAGATTCATTTTATGGTTGTAATATGATGTGAAATGTGGTCTGAGCTTGCTAAATTTGCATCTGTGTTGTTTTGGACTATGATTTATGTTTTATTTTGAATTTTATGTTCTATTTTTACTGTGTTTGTTGTGTTAGATAGTATTTCGTTTTATTTTTAAATTTTAGGATAGTAGCTATTGTTTCGTGTTTAGTACTGTGATTTAGTTAGTTTAGAACTTAATTTCATATCTGTTATAAACTAGAAAGTATTGCTAGCTTAGATCTTAAACTTGAAATTCAGAAACTACTACCCTGTATTTTTCTTTTATCATGTTAGTGTGTTGTTTGCATTTATACCCACTGTTTAGAAGTCTATTGGATCTCTACATGTTAAACTAAAATGAAAATATAGAAAATTTCATCAAAAATTTATTTTACTCTTGTCTTTAGTTTTATACATGTACAATTAGGATGTTAAAATTCCTGTTATCATGTTATTTTAATTTTCATTTCCTGCATATATAATTATCTAATGCTAAATTATTTAATCTGTTAAAAATTTATGTTTGGGGGGATGAAAAATATTTTTAAAAATGTAATTTTATGTGTTCTCAAATGTACTACAAGTGCATCTGATTTTAAAAAAAAATTGATTATGTATATGAAGTTATATTAGGGAAGTAAAATTTGATTTTAGAAATGAGTAAGAAAATTTAGTTAAAATTTTAAGTAATGAAGAAAAACTTTAAGTTAAAAATTTTTAGTATAGAAAATGATTAATATAAGTTTCTATCTTTAGTAAGAAAAATTGTATTTTTGAAAAAATTAGATAATTTAGACTTTTATTTTTAATACTTAAATTTATTTTATTAAAATGATCTTTAAAACTATTATTATATCTATAAGTAAATGTTTTATATCAAGACTTTACTTTAGGAAAGGAGAAGTGGAATTCAAAATCATTAAAGTTCTATCCAGATATATTAATCCTTGCTTGAAAAAGAAAAAGAAAAGGAAGAAGAAAAAGAAAAATAAAGAGAAAAGAAAAAGAAAAGAAAAAGAAAAGAAAAGAAAAAGAAAAGAAAAGAAATATTAGGGAGGAGAAGCTTGAGGATTAGTGCCTAATCAATAATTGGTTCTACATTTGATCTTTTTAAAGTATAAGACTTGATAAAATCTTAAGCTTATAAATATAATATAGAAAGTAAATTTTTTCTTAATAAAAATTTTTAAGTAGAGAAATTAAAAGAACTAAAATCTAAATTTAGAGAACTTACAATATTTCTGAATTAGATAGGAACTCATATTTTCATAGTTCTTAACATTAAAATTTTTCAAACTTTAAGTTGGTCTCATTTACTAATTATTTTTTCTAAATTGGACTACAATACTTCTAAATCTAAATTTTAGTAACTCCTACAGAAACTCATATACATATCATACATATTTGGTTTTTAAAGATTGAAGTTTCACTTGAAGACAAGTAACATTTTAAGTTGGGGGGATTTTGATACAGCTAAAATACATAGTGTTTTTAGACACAAATTTATACCTATTTTTGAGATATTGCGCTTTAATGGAAAGTATTTTTGTGTTTTTCTTGCAGATACAAGTAAAAAATGAAAAAAAATGCTTAAAGGAGTGAAAAAGGATCAAATTTGCAGCAAAAAAGGTGAAAATTTGTGCAAAAGAGTTTTAGCGCCTAAGCGCCAGATCCGGTGCTTAAGCTCAGGTTAAATAGAGAAGGTCACACCTAAGCGCTGAGACCCCGCGCTTAAGTGTCAGTGGCAGATACTAGACGAGTAAAACTAGTTTTCATGAATTTCAAGGAGGTTTTTGAGGCACCCATTGGCTTAATAGGTGGTTGTAACCACCATGGATGAAAATTATCATGAAAGGAATCATCTCTTGGACAAATACATCGAATCAAGACACATTTTGAAGATATCCCAAGGCACCTCTTGGAAAACTATAAAAGAAAGAAGAGAGGAATTAGAAAAGTGTTCTGAAAATATTGGCAGGTTTTGAAAGATTTTCTTTGGGGAGTTAGTTCAGAGAGATTTTCAAGAATCACTTTTTATTTACTTTATCTTTTTTGTTATTTTCTTTTTGAGTGATTGTAAAAGAGAAGAGATTCAATGGAACTTCAAGAGTTTGGTGGAGGACTTGAGATAAGTTTTTATCTTTTTGTTTTAGACTAATTTTGGTTTTAATCAAAACTTTTTGTTGGTTTGACGATGGTTTATTCTTTTAAACTAAAGTGTGGTTTTGTTTTCTCCATGGATTCTGAGTAATTTTCTTTATCTTTCTTCTTAAAATGATAAGTAATTAAGTTTTGTATGGAAGTTGTGGAGAGTATTGATCTTTAATGTTGGAAGAAGTTGTGATGATTTAAATCCATGCACTTCATTTACTTCTTGATCTGGCCAATCCAGATGTTAAAATTTGTTGTGAGAACATGTAAGAATCGGGCTGGTATTATCTCAGTCAACAATTGGTAAGAATCACATTAGGTTTTATGAAGGAGAATGTAGTTTGTATGATTGAGTGCAAATAAATAGGAAAATATTCATTGATGGTTGTAGAGTTAGAGGACTTTAAAGTGATAGGTTAAAGACCACAACTTGGTTTTTTATTTTAGGTTCTGATACGCGAATGATAGCCCCAAAGTAGAGGGAATGGAGGGAACTCTAAAGTGAGAGCTAGTATATTCCCTGCCTAGCCTGTCTTCAGAACTATTCAAACTTTTAATTAGCCAATGTTCTTTATAGCATCTCTAGTAAGGGTAAAGAACATTATTGCTCCTATTTGACACAACACAATTTGCATACTTCCACAACAGAATTCCTATACTTATTACTGATTCATGAAAAGAAGAAAGATATTTTCATATTAAATACTTTTCTTCTTCAAGAACTTTAATTATCTTTTTAGTTGTTATTGTTTCGTTCAAATATCCAAAATTTCAAAAATATTTAAATTTTAAATTCCTACAAACATCATTTTTAGTGTAAGTAATTATCTTTTTAAAAATTGAAAAACTTTCTAAAAGTGCATATTGCATAATCTTCCCTGTGAGTTCAAAATTCAGGTCTTAATCAAAAAGTCCTATACTATTTGATAACGATATGTATGCTTGCGTAGTATCCCAATATAAATACATATAAATTAAAAAGTTAAATTCTTATTCTTCTTCAGGATCAAGTTTTCGGGTTTGTTGCAAAATAAGAAAATATAAGTAAAAAATACCATCAAAACTATTGATATACTGTGCATAAGCATTAAGTATCCAGGGATCATCCCATAAACCCACTGGCCCTAGGCTAGGGTTTAGCTAAGACCAGTACATAGAGGACCCAAAATTGGGTTTCCATTAGTCCATGGCTTATTTATGGTGGTTGGCACCCGAACTCTACCAAAATGCCCAACTTAGCCTTTTGCCCCTAAACTCCACCAAATTACCTAAATACCCTTGGGACCATAAATTTGGCCAAAATTCCAAAATTTACCCAAAATACCTAAATTTGTTTAAAAGTCACTTCAAACCTTTTGAAAATACCCATATTACCTAAAATTACCAAAAAATGCCAAATTACCAAAATATCCCTCCTTAGCCCAAAATTCCAAAATTCCAAAGATTCCAAAAATCCCAAAAATTTCCAAAATACTCCAAATAATCCCAATTTCACTTTTCTCAACTACTACATGACCTAATTTGGCCATTTTGACCATTTTGACCAAAACTCCTAAAATTGCTTTTAAAGGCACATTCTCCCCAAATCCACCTCAAATGTCCATCCAATTGGTCTGGTTTCCCCCAATATCAATTCTAAAATCAAATTCAGCTTCCATGTGACAAATTTAAACCAAATCCAAGCTCAATTAATCCATGATTTGAGCCTAATTTTGATCCAAATCAAGAGCCCCAATTTTGGCCACACGATAAAATCTCACCTAATTAAACTCATAGCCCACTCAATTTGCCATAATTCATATTGAAAACTCTTCATAACATTCCTAAATATCAAACTTGACCTTCAATTGGCCTTGGTAAATCCTCAATTTCATTTAATTTTGATTGAAGTCCAGAAGCCCCAAAATTTGCCCCTAATTGGCTTTGCCTCCAAATTTCACCAAATTGAATGCTTTAGCCTAAAAATTGGCACCCAATTCATGTTGAAAACTCTTCATGGCATTTGTGTTGACCATTATCAACAATCAATTTGGACTTATCCCAAGGCTAGCCCAATCTAGACCCAAGTCTAGTCCATCATGCCCAAAATGACAAAATCTCCAAAATCCTTCAAATTGACTCCCCAATTGAACTCAAAATCCTTTCAATCCTTCACCAAAAATGTTCATTACAATCATCTACATCAAATGGATCAATCAATTGGGTCAGTTGACATGGCTAGACTAGCCCAAACCCAAGTTTTGGTCATTTGAACCCACATTGGGCCCATGCACTAAAATTAGCCTAACCACCCCAAAGCCACCAAATTAATTGGACCCTAGTGACCAAGGACTCCACAGCCCTTAGTTGGACCCTAGTGACCAAGCTAAACCCCATAAAACCTACTAAGCTATGCCATGGACCAAAGGTCCCCTAAATCAAGGGATTTTGATTCCATATTTGCTTAAGCCATGGATATTTTTGCCAAAACTAAACTCAACTCATTTAATTGCTCTAACAAATTCCCTTGGCTCACATGACCGCCTAGCTACCTCACCTGGCCTGACCAACAAGCCTAGTAGCCAGAAAACACCAAATCTGTAAGCCGCCTTCATGGAATCAAACCCATTTCAAACCTAGAGGCCACCTCATCCAAATCAAATGTTAGAGCCTCTCTTCCCTCAACCTAAGCATCACATTGCACCACCTAATTGGCCATGACAGCCACCCTTAAACCAATCTTTATAAAAGCTCCCCTCCATGTACAAACAAGGAGAGTTGAAATTTTCTTTGGGAGAGCCCTCCAAATTGCTCACAAAGACTCTTTGAGACCTCCTCAGCTCAAGAGAACCACTTTCTCCCACTGATTCCCACTGTAGAAGCTCAACTTTGAGCTTAAACTTTTGGCTAAAACCAGGACAGAGCTCATTACACCTCCACAGTCCACCAAACTCAAATTAAACTTACCCACACCTTCATCACAGTAAAAGAAGGAGAAGCCCCATCAAATCCCCCTTCCACAGAGACCTTAGCATAGCTCTAGACCAACACCTGAAATCAAGCTTGGTCAAATTCATACCTAAACCTTTCACCATAGCAAGAGGCTTAATCCCTAGCCTCCTTGGACTCCAACGAATGTGTCGAGCACCTCTGATCAAAGCTTCCCTTCTCAGAGCAAAGGTATTGAACTTCTCCTTCTCCCGAGCCTATTTTGATTCTCCATTTGATTAAGCTTAATTTCATGGCATCTTAATCATATAGATATGTTCCTCTAGTCTAGAAGAGCATTTATAAAAAAAGAAATCATTCAATTTAGTTGAGAATTGAGGGAGATATTAAGTCTTGAAGATGAACGATTCTCAGGCCAGGCCATTGGGGACGATGACGGAGAGTCGTCTGATCGCGCATTTATCTGTTTATGTCATCAATGGATGAGATCAAATTGGATAGTGCTTCCTTACGCAAATCGCGGGCCTAGTCACCGCTGAGGTGGGTGGCGGCGTTAAATAGGAGTGCGCCGCGTGGAGCTTCGGAGCTGCCTAGGATGAGGTCACGCTGCACGTTTAAATAGATAAATAGGGATTTAAATAAATCAAAAAATGCTCCCTAACTTCAAAAATTCATATCTTGGTGTAGAAAAATCATAAAAATAAAATAAAAATACCCTCTTGCTCAGTGAACAGAGGAGAACAATGTGGAAACAATTTGAAGTATATATGATGCATCTTCTATTTGTAATTAATTAAATACTATTTTGAGTCTTTCGATTCTCCATGCATGTAAACATTTCACAATGACTTGAAATTTTAGCAAGTTGTTGCCTTTATCTTATTGAACAATCCTTGATTTTTCCATAGTTAGAGGAGATCTCTTGACAGAGATTCAAAATTTTCAAGTTTATGTTTATTATTTGCATAAATTAATCATAATAATTAACATGTTGCTTAGAAAATTCCAAGAAAATTTTGGAAGGTTTGCTATGGAAAATGTTTCATGGGTTAAGTCATTAAGAATGCACTTAATTTCCACCAACTTTAAAATACAAAGAAAAATAATTTTGAGTAACAGAAACATCTAAATCACTTGATTTTTAATCTCTACTAAGATTCAAAGCTCAGAGAACACCCCATAAAAATTTCAAAACATTTGGAGTTTATTTAATAACTCAAATTGATTTTTCAAGTTAAATGACATTTTTGGTACAAAAATAATTTTTAATAATTAAAATATAACTCAAAAAATTATAAAAATTGGTTTTTGGAGTTCTATGTGATCAGAATTATTTTCTAATAAAAAATTTGAAATTAAAATAAAATCTCCATTTTCAAGCCTATTTTTAATATTTAAATAATTAAAAAATGATAAAAATCACAAATATAATAAAATTTATGGAAATCATCTAAATTATTTTCTAAGCACTTAGGAATAATTGGAATACTTTTGCTAGTTTTATAAATGAAGATATTGAATTTTGAAGCATAAGATAATTTTTAAAGGCTAAAAATGGATTTTCACTTAAATAATTCTAATAACTTATGGAAAAATCACAAAAATATAAAATTTGCTTCTCTATGTCCCTTGACATCAGAGGGATTTAATAAAAGTATAAAACTTAATTTTTCACACTTAAAATATTTTATAATTAATAAATACTCTAGAATTTAAAATAATTCTTAAAATTCAAGTATAATTTAATAAATCATGAATTTTTTTTCCCATGCTTCTATGGTCTATCTGTACCTCTAGTAAAAATTTTAAGGGATTAAGCTTTTCCTTGGTTAAGTTATGGAATTTTCTTTTAAAAATCCTATTTTTGTATTTGAAATAAATATGTAAATTAAATTAAATTTTGAAAAATCACATTTTCTCCTCTAATGTCTTGGTTGACCCATGAGTAAGGTAAGATAAAAGTGTCAAAGTAAGTTGAGTTAAATTAGACAAATTATGAAGTGATAGAGTTTTAGGAGCAAAAGTGTAATTTGAGAGGTTTGGCCTTAATTAACATTTAGGCTTAATTCAAAGAGGAAAAGGGTAACCTCTAATTTTAACTAATTCATTTAGATTATTGAAACCAAAAGGGAGATTAATTGGTAGAAACCAATCTCACTTTTGTTAATTAAAGGATAAATTTGTAATTTCCTTAAATTATTAAAATATGGATGTCTAGTTAAATAAATGATCATAGACTTAGGGGTATAGTTTTGGGTGTTAATAACTCACTAATTTAATACCCATATTTGATGTTCAAATGACATTCAAAAATGAATCATCATCACTTAAAATTTTAATCTCTTTCAAAAATAACTCAGAAATCCACCAAAACTTTAAGTGCTTAGTAGTGACCTAAGCTAAATCAAATTTGGTTAAAAAAGGATTAGAAAAGTGAACATAATTAAAATTGAACATATTTAAAAAACTTCAAGCCTAAATTAAAGTTTCCTAAATGTCTTTGATAGCACTAACTTTCCTCTTTAAGGGTTTTCACCCACATAATTTATAAATTAAAACACAAATGATAATTACCCTACTCTTAAGGATAATTGAAACATCATTGTTCATTGAGCATTAAAGGTATTTATAGGATGTATTATTAAGAAACATAAAAAATTTAAATGAGCTCGAGACTTTTCACTAGGCGGTGAGAGGGAAGCATAGACCTCCTTCTTTTTCCAGACCTGTTGGATACCTCGGAGGTCTACTATACTTAATATGTTTTAGTTAACAAAAATCATCCTTAATCAAACTAATAAGGACCCACCAAGATATGACCTAGGGTTAGGTAGGTCACTAAAACCTTTCTTTTTTTCGCTTTACATAAAATGTTCTAACATGCATTTTGAGTTTCAGGTGGTAAAATGAGAAAACTCGCCAGGTACGCTTTTATAGTTTACAGCATCATTTTTTCTTAAGTTTTCCAGATTATGCTTACTTACCTGCATGTATCAACAAAATTCAAACTTGCATGCTAAACAACGATATCTCCCTGCATGAATACCAAAACTATCAGGATAGCCACAAAATAAAAACAAAAACCAAAACCAAAACCAAATCTAAAATTAAATAAGATAAAATTCACCGTCTCAACATTCAAAATATAAAACAACTCAAAATTTAATCACAAACATCACAAAAACAACAACTACAACAAAATTTAGACATCTCTATTGAATGATCCGGATTCTCTCGAAGGAGGTAACCTAAGGTTGCTAACGAAGCTTCCCACGGTCTAAATGAAATTATGGAATTCATTAAATTGAGTTTAGTAAATTCATTTGGACTAAGTAAATCCAATAGAAAATAGTGGTGCCAGAACGAGGGAACCGTAGGATCCTAACCAGTGTCGCTCTAATCATCTTTAACATTCCCCATAAAATTTAAAGAACTACAACCATAGGGCCACTTGATTTGGCATCATAACTTGACACCCTAGAAAACTCAAACTCGTCACGGCAAGGAGCTTTGAGCTAACATGGTGGACAACACGACCATCTTCAACAGCAAAACATGTTTTCCCCGGCTAAACCAACTTCCTTTCTTAAAATTAAACAAAAAAATCTATAGGACTTCAAGGTAGTTAGCTTATGCAACATAAATCCTCCTCTCATCTTTCGGCCTTTGTACCGCTCTGCTGTACAATATAAGATCTAACTCGTCTTAGGATTCCGAGGTTGTCGTTCTTCATGACCTAAATCCTCACATCTTCCAAGTTATTTGTGTGATTGTTTTACACGAATATAAGCCCTAATAAGTAAAATTTACAGGATGAAAATTTTAAATAATAATTTGTTCTCAAAATTGAAGCCAAACAATAGTATAGACTGGGAAGTCACCAAGATTCTCCTCTGGCTCTATAAAATCCCTTAGTTCTTCCTCCTTTGGATTCCAAAACAAAATGTTCCCAACTTGAACCAATCCGTTCTTGCACCTCTTCGTCCAATCTCGTTGAAAAATCCTATCCTTTTGAATTGCTTGAAGATAATATTTGCTAATTTTTATCGAGAGTTTTCATAGGTGGCTTTGGTCATTTAAGATGTAATTAACTATAGGAGCTTGCCCTTATATGAAACTTTTCTGAACCCAGCTTAATATAAACTCTATTTAATTCTTCATATTAAATAGGGGAAATTATCGGCAAATAAAACGGTTTTGTAGAGTAGATAGACGTCATGCATTTCTCAATTTATTTGATCGTGCCTCATCCTCAAGTCTTGTGTTTACCCTTCGGGAAAGATATAGGATTTGAGGTATAGCGCTCTTTCTTTTAAACTATGAAAAATATGGGGTCAATTTGATTTCATATTTTTCTAAACTTAAATATATATGTAAATTAAAATGTCATTCCGGAGCGGGCGATGAGATTTCGATTCCAATGACCGACAGCTTCTTACGGGCAACTCCCCAAACCAAAAATAGTGTCCACACCAATTTTTTATGATGTTTGACTTCATTAATATTTTAGTTGTTCATGGTGATAGCTCTTATATGGATCAGTCTTCTCGCTCTTCCACATCATCATCACGACCACAACAAGTTGCTAGCTTGCAGTTATAACAAAAATGATTATGAAGGTAGAGGAGGAAATGATAACTATTCAAACCAGATTTAACAACATCTCTGATATATTTGACCATTTGGACATACAGATTAAGCTTTAAGCTGATCATGTTGTAAAGTTCCAAGATGCTCAATAAGGATGTATCAGAAAAATAAGTAGACCAGAGAAGATTTTATAGAAGAATTTCCTTACTATCTGTATTATAATCTGTATGCGTGTCGTCAATTGATGAATGAAAATATAGAGGTGGATTGTGTCAATTATGAAGGCGAGTAGTGGATATTATGTTTTGAACTCCAATATATGGGTATCTTTGATTTGTAGGTGTCTGTGAGTTTACATTTTTGTATGTTTGCGTGTTTGTTTGTATTTTTATCTGTATCTGCTTATCAGCATATGTTGGATTTATGTTTTTTTATTTGTTTTTTAGAACTAATGTTTATGTTTATGTCTTTAAATTATGTTGTGATTTTGATATGTTGTTTTTGGGTTGATATTTGTAATAAGGTGTTAGTGTGCTTTAGTTATATGTTGTGATTTTGATATGTTGTTTTTGGGTTGATATTTGTAATGAGGTGTTAGTGTGCTTTATTTATAACTAAATGTTGAGTGTTTTGTCGATGTAGAATATGTTATTTGCATCTTGAATGTAATTTTAATTTAATTTAATATACATATAAATTTGATTTTTAGAAAAATATTTTTTTTAACTTTGAAAGAAGTAATATTTTAATATTTGAAAATACGAGACCGAACTGATTCCATATAGATAATAGTTTAAATAAACAAGCATAAAACTATAAGTGACGTACCTACCCCGAGAAATAGACATATCATTTACTAATGAGGCTCGATTAAATAAACTAAAGAATAACATATGTTTGGTCTGTGAATAATTTTTTTTATATATGCCGACAAATTCCCCTATCTAATATGGAAGATTAAGTAGAGTTTATATTAAGCTGGGTTCTTAAATTTTCATATAAGGGCAAGCCCCTATAGTTAAATTTATCTTAAAAATTACTGAAGTCACTTAAGAAAACTCTCAATTTTGATAAAAAAAATGATGCCTTCAAGAATTTTAAAGGATAAGACCTTTTAAGGTGGGACAAAGGAGTATCAAATCAGAAAGGTTCAAATTTGGAACATTGATATTAGGAATCCAAAGGTAGATAAACTAGGGGTTGTCACAGATCCTGATTAGAACCTCAGTGACTTCCGAAACTATCATATGGTTTGGCTTAACTTTGGGAAGAAAATTGATGAATGTTTCATTCTGCCAATTATTATTTTATAGGGCTTACATTTGCATGACACAATCATACAATTAGTCTGTATGTGAGGACTTATGTTGTGAAGAACGACAGCCTCAGAATCCTAAAATTAGTTAAGACTTAAATTGCACGACAAGATTATGCAAAGGCCTAAAGATAAAGTGAGGATTTATGTTGCACTAGGCAAACAACCTCAAAATCCTATGTCTTGTTATTTAAACTCAAGAAAAGTTTTGTTGTTGTAGATCCACTTATTGTTGTAGAAGGCTGCCCTCGTAGCTAGCTCCAAGCTCCTTGGTGAAGTATCAGTCCTAAAGTCTAAAAATTTTAAAGTTTTAAATGACCTGTTCAGTTCAAAAATGAGGGGAGGGGGTGGCACGGTTAAAGTTGATTAGAGCGACATTGAGTAGCATCCCATGGTTCTCTTGTTACGATACAACTATTTTTTTTAATTTAATTAGCTTAAACATGTTGTTAAACCCATTTAAACCGAGGAAATCTCGTTAGCAACTATGGATTGCCTCATTCGAGGGACTCTCGTAAATTTAAAATGATGTGTTATGAAATTATTGCTTTTGTTTTTGCTTTGAAAATATTGTTTAATTTTGAAAAAAAATGATCGATTTTGGAAGGGTTGCTTTGTTTTTTATTTTGATGTCGCATGTAGATTTGTTTCAAATATTGCAGAGCAAAGTAAATAAGTGTAAGTTGGAAAATATGTTGTAAGGTAAACAAAATTGTAGTACAAACAAAAAAACAAAAATGTGTACATGTCCTCTTCTCGCACTCCCGCTGATGATTAGCCTTACCGTATATATATAATTTACAAAAATTAAAATAAAATTGCAGAAAATGAAAAATAGGGAAGAAGGTTCAAGTTGCCCCTACAAAGTTTTATATCGCAGCCTGATGATTCCTTAGAAGTTTTAATGGATGATTTTCTTGAACAAAGTATAATAGGATCATTTGTCCTTCAAAATATTCAAAAGATCATAAGGGGAGCATGACTCCGAACAACCTTTAGAAACCTTTAAACTGTTCTGAGTTCATTTAAACTTATTATATTGTTCAAGTAATCATCCAAAGTTAAGTTTAGAGTTTGACAGATTAAACTACCCTATGCTCAGTGAACCTGATATTTTAATTAGCTCATGAAATGGGTACTTAATTAGTCATTTAATGTTTCTTTTAAAAGTTATATAAATGGGTTCTCATAAGGGCAAGACTAGGTTATTAAGAATTTTATGCCTATAATTAAAGTTGGGCTTGTAGTGTTTGCAGAATTTTCACAATTAGTTGTGTTTCTTTCCTAAATCTTCTTAAGAAAATCTAAATGAAGCCTAGTTCACTACTAAGCCCTTAAAACCTATGAGTGGATAAATTCAGAACTTTCAAATATATTACATTATATGGTATTTTTAATCCTTATCAACGATAACATCACTCAAACATTAACTAGGGGTTTTAAATTAGTGAATTATCTTTTTTCCAAAATCTAATCCCTCACCTGGAATCATTTAATTTAATTAACTCTAGAATTATAATAATTGGTGGAAATTACAATTACGCATTTATTGTAAAAAAGTGAGTCTTTGGTTTCTACCATTTAATCCCTTCTATTTCAACCATCTAAAAAAGTTCATTATAATCACAATTACCCATTTACCCTTTAATCAATCTTAAAATTTAATTAAGGCATAAAAAAATCAAAATTATCATTTTGCCCTTAGGGTTCCCCACTTCATAACATATTAAATAGAACTCAAATGACTTTGAAATTTGTATAGTACCACATTCATGTCAAAGAAAATATTAGACAAGAAAATGTAATTTTTTTATTTTTATTTAATTTTTAATAATTATTTATTCGAAAAAAGGATTTTCAAGGTTAATTCATTTAATCAATTAAAACAAACTATCTGTTCTTAGGAAAATTAATCGAAAATCACCAAAGTTGGAAGACCACTAGGACCAAATTTCATGATTTTTGGAGTCTTATTTTAATTATTAAATTTATTTAATAATTTTGAGTATTAATTAAATGTAAAATATCATTTAAATTGAAAATTAACTTTTACATTTTTATTAAATCTCTCTAATTCTTGGGAATCCAAAAAAAACAAATTTCTTATTTTTGTGATTTATATTTTATTCATTGTAATTATTTTGGTTCAAAACTATGGAAAATTCATTTTCAAGCCTTTATAAAACATAACTTTATTCAAAAAATTAGGAGAAATGTTTGAATTGCTCCCAAGTGATAAGGAACTAATTGTGACACTTGAAGCACTTTTCCATTTTAGTTATTTTTATCATTTTTTTATTATTTTTAATTATTTAAAATTTGAAATACACCTCAAAAGTTAAATATTTAATTTAACTTCAATTTTATTTTTCTTAGATGCCTCTGATCATAAAGAACTTAGACAACACTTTTTATAATTTTTTTATCTTTAATTTAATTTATATAATTATTTAATGCAAAAATCAAATTTAGTATAGAAAATCAAGCTTAGTGAGTAAATTAATTCAATTTGATTTTAATTTTTTTTACAGAGAGGTAATGTGACTACTTTTTATAGTGTGGGATTACTTTTGTGATCTTTATAATTTTATTTTAATTTTTATATTTTTATTTCATTTTTAGAATTTAATTACATAAAATAATATATTTGATTATTTAAATTCAGTTTATGTTTTTCCTAGGATCTTCTTGTCAGAGTGAACCTACCAAAACAAGTATTATATTATTTATTTATATTTTATTTTTTAAATTTTTTTTATTTAAACAGAGGGGATTTATTTTTAAAATTAGTGCTTCCACACTTAGAGGTGTTCTTTAACATTGGAAAAATCAGAAAACACACCTAAAAGCAGAAAGTTCAAACTCCCAAAATCTCAAATCATGGTGATTTATAATTAATGACTTATAATTTAATTAATTAAAAATAAAATATAAGTCAAATAATTTTAGTTTTTATTTCAATTTGTTCTTCTCTATTCACTAAGGAAGAGGGTATTTTTTTTAATTTTTATCATTTTCTACACAAAGATATGGATTTTCTTAGTTATGTGAATTAAATAAATAACAAAAATCCTAATTTTCTACTTAATCCAGTCAGCCGCTACGCAATTCTCGTACACGACGAAGCCCCACACGACGCGTTCTGATTCACTGTGCTTTTCACCTCAGTGGCCTCGCTTCCCACCTTTACCGTTCCATTCTTTGTCCCGTCCATCCGATACACGGGCGATCGAACGGCTCTTGCTCATCATCCCCAATGGCCCTAAACCAAGAGCCGCTCGTTTTCTAAACATAATTTCTATCTCGGTTCTCAACCAAATTACATGGAGTTTGTTTCTAAAGCTCCATCTACTCAAGGCAAACATATCTATAAGGTTAATCAAGTATGAAATACAAGTTTGCTTCACAATTGACCAAACCGAGCTTGGTTTAGGGGAAAATGGTCCATACCTTCGCCTAAAAGATGTAGCCTCAATTGGATTTGTTGTTAAGCTTTGTTCTGAGCTAGTGAGCCTCCTCAAAGGGCCAAATTTGAGCTGAGATTGAGTTCATGTAAGAAATCAATCAGAGGGTAATTTGGGCTTTGTCTAAGGTTCAGTTAAAGTGCTCAAAATGATGGGCCTTGAGTGGGAAACTTCTCCTTAAGCTCTGGTGAAGCTTAAGAGCACTTCAATTTGAGGTTTAGTGGCACTTGGTGGTATGGCCGTGAAAACCTTTGAATTTCAATAGTGAAATCAGGATTCTATAGTGGAGAAGTAGGGCTGAAAATGGTTGAGATTGGCTTCTTAGGGTTACAAAGAGGTCTGGTGATAGTTTGGCGGAGCTTTGTTAGGTTTTTCATCATCAACCTCCCTTGTTCTTGGAGGGATCCTTTTTTGTAGCCATGGCCATGGCTGCCATCAGAACATGTTGTGGTGACTGGGGGGCAGCTTCGGTGGAGGGAAGAAAAGTTGTGGCGATCAATAGCAATGGGATAGCTCATGTGAGTTTAATTTTGGGTTTTGATCAATTGGGGCATTTTGGTGTGGTGTTTTTCGGTGGCTGTGGTGGCTGGCCAGCCAGGGTCAGGTCATCCTCAGGTTCAGGTGAGCCAGGGAGGTTGAGTGGTGGAGTCAATTTGGGTTTAAAGTGGTTATATGGTGGAAATCCTTTGAAAAGGTGAGGTTTGTGCAATTTGGGCTAGCTTGGGTTTGACCCTATGGTTGCTTAGCTAATCATAGCCCCAAAATGGTTAAGACTGATCTTTAAATTTTTCAAGTTAGTTTGGGTGAAGTCAAATGGGTGGTTTCGGGGTTGGGCAAGAATTTAAATGTTTCATGAGGAGGGTAAATCCAAGCGAGGGAGAGAAGGAAGAGTGGTCTCCTCCACTTGCCAAATTTGACAAAATTGACTTTGGGATGGCTATGGAAGGCTTTATGAGTCATGCCATAATGTGGGTGACGCCATGGAAAATTTTCATACAAATGACAATTTTAATTTTTATGAACTTTTGAAAAATCATGCCATGTTTAGGGTAGGGTTCAAATCTTTGAATTTCTGTCATACAATCAAAACACACAAATCATTATCATCTTATCAAAATTAGCACTATTTTCACTTTCTAAAAGTAAAATATGCATTTTCATGCATAGATTTAAAGCGCCAAAGTCATATGCACGAAAATATAAAATTTTAGGTTTGAGATATAAATACATAAGAATTGTGTGTTAGGCACTTAAATTTTCCTTATTATTAATAAATGTCATATTTGATTTAGAATCAATTCTGGCTTGACATATGTAAATACATAGAAATTGATTGGCATATATGCAAATCCCCTTAAAATAAATTAAAGGCGGCGAATTTGAAAGAAAAAACTATCCGTTTTTCCTGAGTTTTTTAATGAGCCATATTATAAAAAGGAGAACCGTAAATATTAAAATTTGGGGGAGGAGCCAGCAAAAACACAGTAATAAGGAACATAAACGCTTGGGCGCTTCATGCGAAATGAAAGTTTCTACAAGAAACGCCTCTCTTGTGGGTATTTTCATTATAATATTACAAAAATAAATTTAATAATATATAATATTATAATTGAACCAATTATTAATATATATTACGCAACATTGTAAGCAAATTAGAAATTTATAATACATTAATTGACATTTAAATAATTTTAAATTAATCAAAAAGTATATATATTAATGAAGAAAATAAATTAACTAACAATAAATAACATTTATAAAATTTATTTCAAATTAAATATTTTCGTAACACCATGTTTATAAAATAATACTATCTTCCTCGTTGGTTGAAATATCTTGAAATATCAACTAGGTTCAGTATATATTAAGATGACACAATTATCAATATCGCAATTGATACTCTTAAAATTCTTATTTACGTTATATTTTATGTGCTATAAAATTATTTTTTAGACTGTTTATGCTCCTTATTAATTTTTATATTATGAGCTCCTTCCCTGAATTTCAATAATTACGGCGCTCCTTATAATTCGGCCTTTTAATGCCTCGCCATTGTGTCGGTGGTTGCGGCAACTCGAGGGAAGGCAAGCCTTAGTGTCATGTACTGTAAAATTTAAACGGTCCCCACGGTTGTAGTGGCGTCCAGCTGACTACAGCGCGAGGCTGGAGGGCCTGCCATATCAGAAGTGCGTGGCTTGCGCCTCGCGATATTGGGCACATAGTAGTTTATCGTAATGCATTTAAAATACTAATTTATTTAAAACATAGGAAACAGATATTTAATTTTAAGAACACGTAATTTTGAAGCCATTCGTTATAAATGTGCTGGTGTATAAGTTTATAATTACTGTAATAAATTAAAAATAAATGCAAGCGTAGGAAAAAATGGTTGCCAAAATATGAACTTATTCAGTCTAAATTAATTTTTTTGAACAAATTGAATAAATCATGAATATATATTTTACATTGTCATTCGACAAATTTCTTACAATCTGTATGCATCAAAATTATCAACACAAATCTCAAAGTAATTAAACAGCTAAAGATGGCGACCAAATAATCGAGCGTGAGGAGCATGACATGAGTCAGCCATCCGACGACCGACCACTCTATCGGGTCGACCGACATACGATGCCGGCAGACTACTTCTACGGTCTCAACTACCTAGACTTCTTGCAAAGATGTTAGATCAAAATTAGTCGACTGACTGGCATTACCTCGGCACTAGCGATCACTACGCGACAAGTCATTCCGGACGATCGAACTCGAATTTGTCGATCAACTGATAGTCGTCGCATTCTTTTCCAATTGTAACGCAGATCTAGTATTAAATCAACACATTAATCACATTGAGACCTGTTTCTATAATCATTCCCTTCTTTTAGTAATTGTACAAATAGATCTCTATAAGTAGAGGGGTTTATAAGATGAATAAGAGAATTTTTTTCTATCTATTTCTTTATCTGAAATTCTCTTGACTGCTCTACTCTCTGTCATTCCCCTTCTTCACTCGGCTCTAACTCTCGAGACGTGTATTTCTGAAAGATAATTTTTGGATTCAACACAATTACAAAAACAGCTTCTCCTCACAAAAAAAAAAATCTATGAAAAGTCAACAAAAAGATGGACCCTTAGTTAGTAATCAAATATAACGAATTCAAATTTTAAAAATGCCACTATAAGCTCGCAATTGACGTGAAATAGACTTTCCTTCAAATATTTTGGCTCAAAAATTTTTTTTTTAAAACCCTGTAAAGAATTTGTTCCACACAAACAAAAATAACGAAAGTCAGGCAAGAGACCCCCTCTACACCCCACATATAACTCACAAAAAAAAAAAAAAAAAAAAAAAGGACCTAAGGGATCTCCCCCCCAAAAAAAGGAAAAAAACAATACTACGCAGCAACAAGCCCAATACAATCAAACGACATAAATAAACAAATCATTAAGCAGCAACAAATTCAACTCCAAAGGCAGAGACTTGGAAACAAAGATAGATTGAACAATTGAACCCAAATTGGCAGCCCAATGAGTTGATTTATAGCCATCCCATTCAATATGAGACCAAACATTACTAACACTTAATAGTTAGATCAAAGACCTTCTTCCTCTGTATTTGGACAATCCAAGGATAGTCCAAGCTCTTCGAACAAAATTTTCAAAGAAACAATAAACCCATCAACAACGGAATAAACTTCCAACAAAATTGCTTATCAAGAATAACAACAAATACAACCGCATCAGCTTCAGCCACCAGGAAGAAATAGAGGCAGACAACACAACAAACCAAGCAAGAAAATTCCAAAAACAATCCCTACAAACATCTCCAACTCCAACTTTATCAGTTTTCCAACTTCCATCAATATTATTCCTGATAAAAGGTAAAACAAGTTTATACCATAGAACCGACTTAACCACCAAATTTAACTTAGTAGGGAAAGGTAAATTGAACTTCAAATAAGCCATAACATTATATTACACAACTTCTTACACTTAAAAAACTTATAACAAAAGCTCAAAATCATTAAATAAGTAGAAGAGCTATTAGGCTAGATATCAAGATGATTCACATTATTCTTACAAACTCGAAAGAACCGAAAACCAAAAGTAGGATTGGAAGAAGAAAGAATCTTGTTTCTTTGATAATATCCCTAGTATTGGTTTTTGGCTCAAAATTTAAGTTGTTATTAGTGATCAAAGTAGGAAGACTAAAGGTTACTCCCTTCTCTAAGAAAATTTACATAATTATCATTGCTATAAAAATTATATTATATATTATAAAAGTGTTGTTGTTCATCAGGAATGCACAAGCAAGGATCCCGGCTAGAGGTAATGGTCCAAAAATAAAGGAAGTACAAGGAGGGCCCACCAACATGAGAGTAAGAGGGCTACTCATCCAATTCGATATAACCATCCCAGCCAAGGATGATGGCCATTCGAGCAAAGGACGAATACCATCTAAGCTTAAGACGAATGTCATTCGATCAAAGAAGAAAGGAAAAAGGAAAAATTCATGTCTGAGCGGATTAAACTAGTTCAATACAAACAAGAACCTCAGTTAACTACCTCAAGAAAGCTGAGCAAGTGGATTGACCCACCTCTTACTAAATCTGACTCGAGGAGAGAACTCAGTTCTTTGGCATTACCAGTCTTCTCACAAACGTCCTCAAGATTCTTCATCTGAACTAAGAATTAGAGCCTCACATTCATCCCAAAAATACCGCCTCATCAAGTCATGAGCTATTTATCTAGTTATATTGATTGGCCATCAACTTGATAGCTAGGCTGTGTCCTGCTAACAAGATCTCTTCATCTAGGGATTCAGGGTCAATGGTCACACTAGATCAACTGATTATCAAGGTTTTACCTACCCAAATTTAATCAAGTGTAGCCAACCAAATCAACTTAGTAGACCAGCTACACCGACTTAACCCAACCAACCGAACTTATCTTATCGTGCTAAAGTCATGCCAACTAGCCCACCAAGTCATAGAGTAGCCAAATAATTGGCCCAACATGTAAAATTTCTAGAATATAATTTTTTAGCACTCAAACATTACAAAAGAATTCATTGGCCCTCCTGCAGAACATGTAAGGGCAGAAGAGAGCCTCTGCTAGCTTTTTGATAACTTAAAAAACGTTGGAAGTGCAAGATCTCGAGCTTGCAGTGGCTCAAGCTGCCTAATGTGCCAAAACTTACCTCGGGGCAATTCAGCCCTACAATAAAAGCGTACGTCTCAAGTAATATTGAGATTGAAGAGTGTCGTGTATCAATCCCACTGATAAATTGTAACAGTTGTTTCCAAGGAAAGATCTTTTCTTTATTAATTTAGCTAACTTAGCCTGGTGTGATCGTAAATGAGATTTTTAAATCCTAAGGTTCTACCAAATAGAGCAAGTGGACAACATTAGAAACAAATAAATTAAAAATATTTTATGAGTCTTTCAAGATTTAAGAGGTTCATTTCCCAATGATTCGGAGATCATGATGATCGCGATTTTCCTACATTTTTTCCTACGTGATTGTTATCAATTAGGGACATAGTCCTCCATATGCTTATGTCTAGGTCAAAAGAAGCCTATATTCTATGAAGTTGAGGCTTTCTCAATTCTCATGACCTTCCGTTTGACTTTTCTGATTCTTTGGAATGATTGCATAATTCTGCTAGAATATATGCATCCTCTTGGAAATATATGGTTAACCCTTTATTTTCATTACACAACAGTTAGAGTTCATAGTTTCACAAAACATTTAATATCCCAGTTGGCCATACAAGGAGTAAATTACTGTCGGAGGTGAATCAACAATAAGGCCATGAAAGCCCGATACAAACCACTTAACAGAAAAAAAATATTAGATCCACAACCCATTACATCACAGAGATGCAAAGAAGAATTTAGCCACACATCGCAAAGAAAATCATAGCGAGAAATTTATGCATAAAAATATTGCAAGCAACAAATATATGGAAGACTTAAAAGAATTCATAGTCTCCTTGATGATAGAAACTCTCCTTCCAATGCAAAGATCTCACAACTTGAAAAGCACAAGAAAAATCCCCCTTTCAGGTATCCTCCAAGAAAGTAAGATAACCCTCAACAAAGTATTGGTCACCAAATTATCGCTTGAAAAGTTATGCTTTTGGATTTAATATATATATATATATATATATATATATATATATATATATATATATATATATATATATATATATATATATATTTATAACATAAATTTTAAAATAGTATTTTAATTTTTAAAAATGAAACTAACAAGAACTCATTCATTTACTAGTTTAAATAAATGAGCACGACACCATGAGGAACGAACATTTCTCAAAGAAAAGATTAATTACTTGATAATGATACTCGATTAAATAAACTAAAAAATTTATGACATCTGTTTATTCTAAAAACCTTTTTATGTTGACCGACAAGTTCCCCTATCTAATATAAACTGTTAGATAAGGTTTATATTAACTATGTTCTAAAGCTCCTTATAAAAGCAAGTCACTATATTTAATTACATGTCAAATGATCAAAGTCATTGAAGAAAACTCTCGATTTATATTACAGGTATTTGTCTTCAAGAATTTAAAATCTTAGGGTTTCAAGGGCAAACATGGAAAGTTAAATGGAGAATTGATCAAAATAGGAATAATTTATTTTAGGAATCCAAAAAAAAGAAAAGTAGGGGAGGTCACATATCTTGAGGAGATCCTCGATGAGTTTCCAAAATTATCCTATTGTGTGGCTTAAATTTTACAAAAGTTATTTATTCTCATGTTTCATACTGTCATTTTTATTATTTAAGGCTTACATTTGAATGAAACAATCATACAAATGACTTAGAAGATAGGCGGGTTTATGTCGCAACAAACGATAACCTCATAACCTAAAAAGTGTTAGAGGTTAGATTGCACAACATAGCTGTACAAAAGCCTAAAAACAAATTGAAGATTTATATCATGCTAGACGAGCTACCTCAAAGTCTTATGACTTGCTGTTTGAATTTAAGAAAAGTTTAGTTGATGTAGACTTATTTTGCTATTGTAGATTATCGCCATCCATCTGCTTTGGCTTGCTTCGATATAACAGCTATTTGAGTAGCCAATATAGATATTGCATCAAAATCATGAATACTAACTACTCTTTTTGGATTTACCCCTTAAGAGGGCCATTGAAAATTATTAGTTGTCATCTCTTTAATTAATGAATATGCTTCATCAAATGGTTTTGACATTAATTATGCACCAGCAGCAACGTCAATTATTGATTTAAGATATCCAACCAATCCATTATAAAAATTTTAAATTATTAATCAATCTAAAAACGCATGGTGTGGACACTTCCTGAAGAGAACTTTAAATCTTTCCCAAACTTCATAAATTGATTCCCCTTCAAACTGATAAAAAGATATAATATCATTTATAAGCTTAGCAGTTTTAAATGGTGTGAAATATCTAGATAAAAAATTTGGTGATAAGTCTCCCTAAGTTATGATAGATCTAGGTGCTGACGAGTTTAATCACATCTTAGTTTTATCCCTTAATAAAAAAGGAAAAATTTCAAGTCCGACGGCATCATTCAACACTACATCATATTTAAATGTAGCACACAATTCTTGAAAACTAGCAAGGTGTAAGTTACGAACTTTAGTTCGTGTTCACCCAAATTAATTATTTTGTACCATTTGGATGATAATAGATTTAACCTCAAATGAATTGGTGATACACCAAAAATATATGAATTTTTAGACCCATATTTTATACTCATTTTTTGTGATATTGCACAATGGAAGGTATTTGTATGTTTTCTTGCAGGTTGTTGAATTTTAGGACTTGAAGCAAGAAGGGAGCATAAAGGAAGAAAAAGGATTAAATTTGGAGTAAAAGTGAAGAATTTGAAATTTGTTTAGCACCGACGGCGCCGTTTGGTAGAGACCATTGAATGTAATTAGAGGAAACTTGCACCGACGATGCCAGAATGGGCGCTGACACCGCCAATGTCGATTCAGCCCCGATTTCTAGAAGAGTCGATGAATATGGATGTGTCGGCATTATTTCGGGTTGGTTTGTGGTGTTGCCGGTAAGAAGCTGTCGGTCACCGGAATCGAAATCTCGTCCCCCGCTTCGGAAGGACGTTGAAGTATGAAATCAAACTGACCCCATATTTTTCATAGTTTAAAATGAAAGAGCATTGTACCTCAAATCCTGTATTTATCCCGAAGGATAAACACAAGAATTGAGGATGAGGCTCGTTCAAATAAACTAAGGAAAGTATGACGTTTGTTTGGTCTGCAAAACCTTTGTATTTACCGACAAGTTCCCCTATTTAATATAAAGGATTAAATAGGGTTTATATTAAGCTGGGTTCGGACATGCTTCCTATAAGGGCAAACCCCTATAGTTAATTACATCTTAGATGACCAAAGCCACCTATGAAAACTCTCGATAAAAATCAAGAAATATTATCTTCAAGGAATTTCAAAGGGTAGGACTCTTCAACTAAATCGGACATAGAGGTGTGCAAGGGGATTGGTTCAAATTTAGAACATTTTATTGTAGAATCCAAAGGAAGAAGAACTAGGGGATGTCATGGATCCAGAGGAGAACCTCAGTGACTTCCCAAGCTATCCTAATGTTTGGCTTTAATTTTGAGGAGAAATATTTAGGTGTTTCATCCTGCTAATTTTATTAGTTAGGGCTTACATTCGTGTGAAATGATCACACAAATAGCGTGGAAGATGTGAGGATTTAGGTCGTGATAGACGACAACCTCGGAATCCTAAGACGAGTTAGGGCTTATATTGTATAGCAGGGCTATGTAAATGCCTAAAGATAAGGTGAGGATTTACGTTGCATAAGCAAGCGACCTCGAAGTCCTATGGCTTTGCTGTTTAAGTCTATGGAAGGAAGATTGGTTTAGCTGGGGAAGATAGGTTTTGCTGTTGAAGATGGCCGTGCTGCCCACCATGCTAGCTCCAAGCTCCTGCCGCGACAAGTCTGAGTTATCTAGTGTGTCAAGTTATAACATCAAATCAGGTGGCCTTATGGTTGAAGTTATTTCAATTTTATGAGGGCATATTAAAGTTGATTAGAGCGACACCGGTTAGGATCCTACGGTTCTCTCGTTCCGGCACCACTATTTTCTATTGGATTCACTTAGTCTATATGAACTTACTAAACTTAACTTAATGAGTTCCATAATTTCATTTAAACCGTGGGAAGCCTCGTTAGCAACCGTAGGTTACCTCCTCCAAGGGATTGGCGATCATCCGATAGAGACATCTTAATTTAGTTGAAGTTGTAGTTTTATGTGATGTTTGTGATTAAATTTTGAGTTGTTTTATATTTTGAATGTTGTGGCGGTGAATTTTACCTTGATTGATTTTAGTTTTGGTTTTGGGTTATGGTTTTGGTTATAGTTAACATGTAAGTTCATGTAGGTAAATGCAAGCATGAAACATGTAAGGAAAAGGCAGAAGAAAGACGATACTATAAACTGTAAAAGCGTACCTGGCGAGTCTTCTAGTTCCACATCCTGAAACTTGAAAATGCATGTGAGGGCATTTATGAAGAGCAGAAAAAGTAGAGTTCTGGGGGGTTTTCCTAACTCTAAGCCGTATTTGGTAAGTCCTTAAAAGTTTAATTAAGGATGATTCCATTAAGCGAAAAATATTAAGTTTAATAAGCCTATGAGGTATCCAACAACCTAAGAGGGCGAAGAGGTATCCAACAAACCATTAAGCAGGTCCATGCCTCTCTCTCACCAACTAGTGAAAAGCCTCGAGTCAATTTAAACTCATTATGTTGCTTAATGGTTGATCCTGTAAATACCGTTATTGCTCAATGAACCTTGGTGTTTCAATTATCCCTAAGAAAGGGGTAATTATCATTTATCATTTAATTTGAAAATTATGTGGGTGAAGACCCATGAAGGGGCAAGTTAGTGTAATTTGAACACTTAGCCAAATTTTAATCCTAATTAGGCTTAGTGGTGTTTCAAGGATGTTTGATTTAATTAGGCTTATTTCTCTAATCCTCTTTTAGTCAATCTTGATTTTGCCTAAGTCACCACTAAGCCCTTAAGACCTAGGTGAGTGTCTTAATTAGAAGGTTAAGTTTTGAGTGGTCATGATTCATGATTTGAATTTTATTTGAAAGTCAACATAGGGGTATTAAATTGATTAATTATTCACTTCAAAAGTCATACCCCTAAGTCTAGGATCATTTAATTTTAATAAACTTCCAAATTTTAATAATTTAAAAATTTATTAATCTTAATTAAGAAAGTGAGATTGGTTTCTACCAATTAACCCCTTTGTGTTTCAAACATCAAGTGAATTGATTAATATTAGAGGTTACCCTTTCCTCTCCTTGAATTAAGCCTAAATGTTAATTAAGCCAAGATTTCCAAAATTACACATTTGCCCCTAAGACTCTAACACTTCATAATTTGTCAAATTCAATTCAAATGACTTTGAAATTTTTATACTACCTCATTCATGGGTCAATTGAGACATCAAAGGAGAAAATGTGATCTTTCAAAATTTAATTTAATTTATATAATTATTTTAATGCAAAAATAGGATTTTTCAAAGAAAATTCCTAACTAGACCAAGGTAAATTATAATCCCTTGAAATTTTTACTGAAGGTAGACCTAGACCAGAGAAGCCTTTGAATCAAATTTTATGATTTTTTGAATTCTCTCTGATTTACCAGAATTATTTTAAATTTTGGGTTATTTAATAAAAATAAAATATTTTAGGTGGTGAAAATTAAGTTTTGTATTTTTGAAAGATCTCCCTAAGGTCAGAGAACTCAGAGAAGAAAATTTTATATTTTTTTGATTTTTCTTTGATTTATTAAAATTATTTTAGTGTAAACTCATCTTTTAGCCTTTAAAAATTATTTTTAAGCTTTAAACTTCAATATCTTTATTTAGAAAATCAGGAAAAATATTCTAATTGTTCCTATGTAATTAGGAAGCAATTTAGAACATTTCCATGAGTTTTATTATTTTTGTGATTTTTATAAATTTTTAATTATTTTAAATATTTAAAATAGGCCAAAAATTAAGTTTTTATTTTAAATATTATTTTATTTTTATATATCTGTGATCATAGAGAACTCAAAAAACTAAGTTTCATAATTTTTTGAGTTATATTTTGATTTTTAAAAATCATTTCAGTGTTAAGAGTGGTATTTATCTTTAAAAATAAATTTAAATTCTCAAATGAACTCAAAATATTTTGAAATTTTTATGATGAGTTATCTGGATCATAAATCACAATGGAGATAAAAAATCAAGTCATTTAAATGTTTATATTTTTCAAAATTAATCATCTTAGTGATTTAGTATTTAGAAAATTTAAGAATGTTTTGAATGACTTCACCCATGAAATTATTTTTAAAAGTTTCTCTGGTCACGGTGGACCTTCCAAAATTTTCTTGGGATTTAATAACCAATATGCTAATTTCCATGATTATTTTAAAGAAATAATATGGAAGATCTTGAAAAATATGAATCTCTATATAGGAATCTCCTCTAACTTTAGAAAAATCAGAGAATGTTTCCCCTTATAGAGGCTACAATATGTCAAAATCTCAAGTCAAGGTGATGTGTCAATATGCATGGAGGATCAAATGATTCCAAATAGTGTTTAATTAATTAAAAATATTTTATGAATCAAATGGACTTGAAAATTAATCCACATTATTCTCCTTTGTTCACTAAGAAAGAGGGTATTTTTATTTTATTTTTGTGATTTTTCTATACAAAGTTATGTAATTTTGAAGTTTTGGGGATTAAATAAATAAGAAAATACCTTTATTTTTCTATTTAAACCGCGCGTACTACCTCAACCTACGAAGGCTACAATATGTCAAAATCTCAAGTCAAGGTGA
>NEWO01000183.1:457128-468494 GCA_003013225.1 Phalaenopsis aphrodite
ATTTTGATGTATAGGAATGTTATAAAGATTTTTCAACATTAATTGAGGCCAATTGACTAGATTATGGGTTCAATTTGGTGAGATTAAGTCATATGGTCAAAATTGGGGCTTTGACCCAAATCAAAATTGGGCTCAAATCATGGACCAATTGAGCTTGGATTTGGTTTAGTTTGGTCATATCAAAAGTGAATTTGAGTTTAGGATTGGAATTGGGGTTAAGATCAAATTGATGGATATTTGAGTTGGATTTGGGGAAATTTGGGTTTTTAAATGGGCAATTTGGGGGTTTTGATCAAAGATAGTCAAATTGGCCAAATTGGGTCATGGGATAGTTGAGAAAAATGAAATTGGAAGTATTTGGAATTTATTGGGATTTTCTGGGAATTTTTGTAATTTTTTGGGATTTTGAGCCCAAGAGGGGTATTTTGGTAATTAGGGGGTGTTTTAGGGGTAAAAGGCCAAGATAGGTATTTTGGTAGAGTTGAGGTACTAATCATCACCAATAAGCTATGGACCAATGGAAACCTCATTTTGGGTCCTCTACATAGTGGTCTTAGCCAAACCATAGCCCTAGGGCTAGTAGGTTTAAGGGACCATCTACATGGTATCCCAAAAGATCAAGGGATCTAGGTTAGAAATTTTGGGTATATGGTAGTGAGTGATTGTAAATGCATATAAGTAGTGTGTACCTTAGCTCCAGACCAACACCCAAGGTCAACCCTAAGGTCCAGCAACCCTAAGGGTGACTCATCTTGAGTTTCTCCCACAGTGACCCCACCTACTAAGTATTTAGAGGTTGAGAGCATTATATGGAACTTCAAGCTGAGTAAAGAAGAGGGTAGAATTTCTAATGGTGAGGGTTCCAGATCTAGTTTTCTAGGAATAATCAACAGGAAAAGTCCTATGGCTAGACCCTAGGCTACTGAATGGGACAAACTAAACCTCAACCAAAAATGAGGTCAACATGATGCATTTTGAAGAGTTTTTGGAGGCACTTATTGGAGAACCCATTCTAAGCATTATTTGGGGCCAAAATTGATCAAAAAAGGGACTCTTCGTGCCATTCCATTGCCCCAATTCAACTTTCCACACAACACATTCCTCCATTTTTCATTCCATAACCATTTAGAGTCCATTGTTCTTATAATTTAGAGTTTTTTGGTGACATTAAGTGTGAACTCTTTTCTAAGAGTGTTGGAGAAGGAGAAAAGTGAGAGATTTCTTCTTCCTTCATTTCCTAAAAGAGGCTACAAGAGCTTTGCTTTGGGAAAGAGTTCCAGATAAGTGTTTTTTGTTTATTAGTGTTGTATGAACTTTCTTTTATAAATAAAATTTATGTTTTGTTGTATATTTCTCATGAAGTCTGAGTAGTTTACTTTATCTTTCTCCATACTCTGAGATATGGTGAAATGAAGAGATAATATGGATGTGCCAATATTAAAATATAAAATAAATTGTGATGATTTTTCAACCTCAAACTTAATTTACTTTTCGATCTGGCCAATTGAATTGTTAAAATATGTTGTGAAACATGTCATCTGAGAAATGGAGTTTGAGTTCTACAACAAAGTGATGATCATATTTGATTGCATGAAGGAATTAAGTGCAAATAAATGACGAAATATACTTTGTTGGGTGTAGAATTGGAGAACCTTTAAGATGCCAGACTAAAGTCCCCAATTCGGTCTTAGTGTTTAAAAACTGAAGAGAGAGTTAGCCTTCAGGTGAAGGGAAGTGGGAGCTCTGGAGAGGGAGCCAATATCCTCCTAGCCTAGCCATAGATTTAAGGACTAAACCTGGGATTAACCAAAGATTTTCTATAACTCTGTGTCGGGGTAGAGAACTAAAAGTACTTCTATTTAGCACAATACATAATTGAACCATTTATCTCATCTCATTTTACCAAAATCTCATTGTAGTGGGAAAGATATTTTATCACATAAGAAATCTTCATCACATAAAGATAGTTTAATAGTTTAATAGTTTAGTAGTTACTGTTTAAACTTTGTATTTCAATTTTGTTATTAGTTAAATGATTTAGTTCTAATAATATCTCAATATTCAAAATTAGTGACAGTAATTTCGTATTGGCTTTCTGCAAATTTTATAATAAATTTATCATTTCAAATTTAAACCTTCCCCGTGGGATCGATATTTGGGGTTTCGATAGAAAGTCCATTATTACTTGATAGCGATGCATATACTTGCGTAGAATCCCAACAATAATTGCTTAAATTTCTTATTCATAAAATATTGCATCAGGCTTTTGGTACTATTGCATAGCGGAGTCAACTATATAATTTTTACACAACTATATTCTTGAGATCAAGTTTTTGGCGTCGTTGCCAGGGAAGATAACATTAAATTAAGTAGATTTGGTAAATTAAGAAATTTAGAGATAATTATATCCAAAAATAAAAAAAAAATTTCAAAAATTCAAAAATATAAAAGAAAATATATTTTTATTCAAGAGTTATTTTTAAGAAATTTTTCTTTGCTTATTATATTTATTTATGCAAAATATTGGATTTGAAGGTTTAGTACCTTACAATTCAGAATTAGAGTGTATTATTAGAAAAATTCGAAAACAACAAAAAAAATTAAAATTTTAATGAAATGGTGAATAATTTAAATAATCAAATAAACAAAAATTGACAAAGACTTTTAAAAATTATGTTAATCCGACAGCAGATGAATTTCACTTGACTATTCAAAATCCTGATGTTGCTGCTGATTCATTTGAGCTTAAATATGCTATTATCCAAATGATGCAAAATAATCAGTTTGGAGGAACTCCTACTGAAGATCCAAACTAACATCTTGTTAGTTTTCTCAAAATTTGTGCTACTTTTAAATATGACGGAGTGTCTAATGATACTGTTAGGCTTAGACTTTTTCCTTTTTCATTCATGGATAAAGCCAAGGCTTGGTTAAATTCATTAGCACCTGGACCTATCAGAACTTGGGAAGAACTATCACAAAAATTCTTAGCTAAATATTTTCCAACCTTGAAAACTGCTAAGCATAGAAATGACATTACATCTTTTTGTCAGTTTGAAAGTGAATCGATATATGAAGCCTGGGAAAGATTTAAAAATCTTTTTAGAAAATGTCTACACCATGCTCTACGAGATTGGTTAATATTTCAAACATTTTATAATTGTAGGATCATTTAGATCTTTATAGACGTTGCTGCAGATGGATCACTAATGTCAAAACCTTTTGATGAAGCATATTCTTTAATTGAAGAGATGACTACTAACAATTTTCAATGACCCTCTGAAAGAGTAAATCCTAAGAGAGTAGCTAGTATTCATGATTCTGATTCAATCTCTAATTTAGCATATCAAGTTGCTACTATTTCAAAAAAGATTGATCAAATAGGAATGAATTATTCTCTAATACCCCCGATAATAGAGGAAAATTCACTAGGATAGATCATTGATACTCAACCATCTTATGAAACTTTAAATGCTATAAATAATCAAAATAACAATCCCTCATCTAACTTTTATAATCCTAGAAGGAAAAATCACCCTAATTTTAGTTGAAATAATTATAACAATTTGGTGAATCCCTCCGAAAATTTGAACAACCAAGGCCTCATTATCCTTTGAGATTTAGCTCTAATCCTAACCCACAAGTTAAGGAAAAGAAGTTGATGATAGAAGAAGTAATGTTAAACATGGGAAATTTAATATAGAATTAAGGGGCTGCTATTAGAAATATTGAAAATCAATTAGGACATATTGCTACTGCACTCAGTAACAGACCTTCTGGAATTCTTCTGAGTACGGTGGAAGTTAATCTAAAAGATTAAAATAAGGAGCAAGTTAAAGCTATTCAATTACAAAGTGGAAAAGAAGTTGAAATAAGGATCCAAAGAGAAACTAAAGTTGATGAAGAGAAGGATGAAATGGAAAAAGACCAAAATGAAAATGAACAAACACAAGGTCCTTTAGAAAAACCATTACCACTGTTTCCTCAAAGACTGAAGCAGAAGAAGAAAGATAAACAATTTACAAAATTTTTAGAAATCCTTAAGAAGTTAATGATAAACATTCCTTTTGTTGAAGCCTTAGAACAAATGTTAAGTTATGTGAAATTTATGAAGGATGTACTAAACAAGAAAAGGAAGTTTACAGATCATGACACCGTTATACTCAGTGAAGAGTGTAGTGCTATTATACAAAAAAAGATGCCTGAAAAATTAAAAGATCCCAGTAGTTTTACTATACCTTGTGCTATTGGTGAAAAGTCTTTTTTTTGGAAAAGCTTTATGTGGTTTAGGAGAGAGTATCAATCTTATGCCTTTATCGATCTTTAAACATTCAGATTTGAGAGAGATTTATCGTATTACTGTAACTCTTCAGTTAGTTGATCGATCAATAATTTATCCAAAAGGAGTTATAGAGGATGTATTAGTAAAAGTAGATAAATTTATTTTCCCTGTAGACTTTATAGTATTGGATATGGAGGAAGATAAAGAAATTCCTATTATTTTGGGGAGACCATTTTTTGCAACAAGGAGAGATTTGATAGATATGCAAAAAGGAGAATTAATAATGAGAGTTAACGATCAAGAAGTAACATTTAATATTACAAAAGCTCTAAAATGTCCGACAATAGAAAAAGATAATGAATGTTTTAGGATGGAAGTAACTGGTTATCTGATTAATGAGCAATTCAAGAATGAGTTTAAAAACAAATTAAAGCAAGGAGAGTTTTTTGAAAATAAGGACGAAATAAAAGAAGAAGATTTGGATTATATTCAGAGCAAATTTGAAAGTTTAGACTTGTTGGAAAACGATAAAACAAATATTATTCCTTTAAGTATTAAACCACCTGAACTTGAACTGAAAATATTACCTGCCAATTTAAAATATGTGTTTTGGGGAGAGTCATCTACATTGTCTGTTATTATATCTTCTGAATTAATTGAAATTTAAGAACAACAATTAATAAAGATGTTAAAAAAACATAAAAAGGCTTTTGGATGGACTTTAGCAGATATTAAAGGAATTAGTCCTTCTATTTATATGCACAGAATTCTATTAGATGAACAATATGAACCTAAAGCTGATCATTGGAGGAGATTAAACCCAATAAAGAAAGAAGTTGTTAAAAAAGAAATTTTAAAATGGCTAGATGCTGGAATTATATATCTTATTTTAGATAGTGCTTGGGTAATTCCAATTCAATGTGTTCCAAAGAAAGGAGGAATGATCATTGAAGAAAATGAAAAAAATGAATTAATACCAATAAGAAAAGTTACTGGTTGGTGAAGTTGTCTTAACTATAGAAAAATAAACATGGCCACCAGAAAAGATCACTTTCCTTTACCTTTTCTAGACCAAATGTTGGATAGATTGGCTAAGAACAAAAATTATTGCTTTTTAGATGGATATACCGGTTATCACCAAATTTCAATAGCTCCAGAGAATCAAAAGAAGATAATATTTCCTAGCCCCATATAGAACATTTGCTTTTCGTAGAATGCCTTTTAGACTTTGCAAGCACTTGCAACATTTCAAAGATGTATGATGTCGATCTTTAGCAATTTTATTGAACTTTGAATGGAAGTGTTTATGGATGATTTTTTAGTATTTGGAACTTTGCTTTAATTATGTTTAAATAATTTAGAGAGTTCTGGAAATATGTGAAAAAATCAACCTAGTACTAAATTGGGAAAAATGTCAATTTATGGTTGTAGGAGGAATTGTACTTCGACAAATTTTTTTTGAAAATGGCATAGAAGTAGATCATGCAAAAATTCAAGCTATTGAAATTACCACCTCCAACTAACGTTAAAGGCGTAAGAAGCTCTTTAGGACATGCTAGTTTCTACGGGCGTTACATAAAATTTTTTTCTAAAATAACTAAGCTATTCTGCCAAATTTTAGAAAAGGATAAGAAATTTGATTTTAATGAGGAATGCATAAAAGCATTTGAATTATTGAAAAAAAAAATTAATCACTGCACCTATAATAGTACCACCTGATTGGGAGAAATCATTTGAAATAATGTACGATGCTAGTGATTATTGTATTAGGGTTGTTTTAGGAAAAAGACACAAAAAAGTTTTTAAAGCGATATATTATGCTAGTAAAACTCTAAATGATGCTCAAATTAACGACACTACTACTGAAAGAGAGTTACTCACTATTGTTTATGTATTTGATAAATTTATACCTTACTTAATTGGAACCAAATGTATAGTGCATACAGATCATTCTGCTATTAAATACTTGATGCAAAAGAAGATGCTAAACCAAGATTAACTAGATGGATACTTCTATTGCAAGAGTTTGATTTTACCATAGTAGATAGAAAGGGAAATGATAATCAAATAGTTGATCATTTGTCTAGACAAGAAAGGGAAATATTAACTAATTTTAAAATGAAATTTTAGAGAATTTTCCTGATGAACAATTATATAGTATTGATGAAATGAATGTACCGTGGTATGCCGATATAGTAAATTATATTGTAAGTTGTATTTTACCACCTGATATCAAATATCCACGATTAAAGAATTTTATATATGATTCAAAATTCTATTTTTGGGATGACCCATATTTAGATAAATACTGTAAAGATCTAATTATTAGAAGGTGTGTGTCTTCTGAGGAAACTGAATAAATAATTGAAATATGCTATGATTCTAAATTTGGATGAGATTTTGGAATGAATAGAACTACATATAAGATTTGTAAGCTGGATTTCATTAGCCTACTCTTTTTAAAGATTTTGACGAATATATTAAAATGTGCGATCAATTTAAAGGATTAGGAAATATTTCTAGAAGAAGTAAAATACCTTTAAATTACACATTAGAAGTTGAAATTTTTGATGTGTGGGGATTATATTTTATGGGACCATTTATGCCTTCATTTGAGAATTTATATATATTGCTTGTTGTTTATTATATGTCCAAATGGATTGAAGCTATTGTTGTACCTAGATGTGATGCTCGAAGTGTTTCTAAATTTTTAATTAAAAATATTTTTACAAGATATGAAATGACAGAAGTAATAACTACTGATGGAGGATCTCATTTTAGGAATAAGAGAATCGAGAAATTGATTAAGAAACTTGATATTATGCATAGATTCTCTACAGCTTATCATCCTCGGACTAGCGGTCTAGCAAATATATCAAATCGTGAAATTCCTAAAGATATCAAATATTGGTATTAGAGAAAAATTGTTATCATGAAATTCTTAAAATTTTTCTTATCATCCTCAGACTAGCGGTCTAGCAAAGATATCATGTTCTCTTTATAGATTTTTGCATTATCATATGCTTCATTTCTAATCTCCTAATAGATTTTTGTCTTAATTTCACGATTTATAAGACAAAATCTATTTTCATTGCTCATACATTGTTGACCTCACTTTTGGTTGAGGTTTAGTTTTTCCTCTCTAATAGCCTAAGGTCTAGCCATAGGACTTTCCTATTGACTATTCTTATAAAATTAGACATGGAACCCTCACCATTAGAAATTCCAATCTCCTCTTTACTCAACTTGAAGTTCCACATATTGATCCTAACCTCTAGCACCTAGTAGGTGGGGTCATTATGGGAGAACTCACGATGAGTCACCCTTAGGACTGCTGGACCATAGGGTTGACCCTGGGTGTTGTTCTAGGGCTAAGGAACTTGTTTGCACTCACAATCACTCACTACCCTAAACCCAGAACTTCTAGTCTTTGGTTCTTTGATACTTTTGGGAGACTCATGTAGGTGGTTCCCTAAACCCATTAGCCCTGAGCTAGGGTTTAGCTAAGACCACTACATAGAGGACCCAAAATGGGGTTTCTATTGGTCTATGGCTTATTAATGGTGGTTGGTGTTCCGACTCCACTAAGATACCCAACTTAGCCTTTTACCCCCAAAATTCCCCAAACTACCCACATAACCTTGAGACCCCAAATTTGGCCAAAAATCTCCAAATCTAGCCAAAATACCCAAACTTGTTCAAAAATCATTTCAAACACCTTGAAAACACCTAAATTACCCAAAATCTTCAAATTGGCCAAATTACCAAAATACCCCACTCGGGCCCAAAATTCCAAAAATTTCAAAAAATCCCAAAAATTCTCAAAACCTCCCAAATATTCCCAATTTCATTTTCCTCAACTATCATATGACCCAATGTAACCACCTTGACCATCTTTGATCAAAAACCCCAAATTGCCCTTTAAAGGCCAAAATTTCCCCAAATTCAACTCAAATGTCCATCAATTTGATCTCAATTTACCCCAATTTTAATCATAAACGCAAATTAACTTTTAATATGGGCAAACCAGACCAAATTCAAGCTTAATTGGCCCATAATTTGAGCCCAATTTTTTGATAGGTTAAACCCCCAATTTTGGTCACATGACCTAAGCCCACCAAATTGAACCCATAGCCTAGTCAATTAGCCACAATTAATGTTGAAAAATCTTTATAACATTACTACACATCAAAATAAACTATTAATTGGCCTAGGTGAAGCCTCAAATCCATTTGATTTTGTCCTAAATCCAAAATTCCCAAATTTAGCCCCAAATTGGCTAAGTCCCCAAATTTCACCCAATTGATTTTCTTAACCTCCTAATTAGCATCCAATTCAGATTGAAAACTCTTCATAGGGTCCCTTTGGACCATTTACAACAATAAATTTGGAATTAGACCAAGGCTAGCCTAAGATAGACCCAAGCCTAGCCCAACATAACCAAATTGATTAAAATTCAAAATTCCCTCAAAGTAACCCTTCAATTGAGCTCAAAACAACTTCCATCCTTCACCAAAGTTGTTAATTATGATCATCTACACCAAATTCAACATTTATTTGGGCTAATTGACATGACTAGCCTAAACCAAACCCAATACTTGGTCATTTGCACCCTCTTGGACCCATGCACTAAATGTGACCAACCCACCCTAAAGCAACCAAATTAACTCCACCGCAACCATTAGTTGACCCCTAAGACTTAGCCAAAACCCATTTAACCACCTAAACTAAGCCATGGACCAAGGGTCCCCCAAATTAAGGGATCTTATTCCCAAAAATACACATGCTTAAGATATCTTTGCCAAATCAAAACACATTTGCATTAAATTATTGTGATGGATTCCTCTGGATGCCTTGAGCACCTAGCCACCTCCCCTTGGCCGGCCGGCTAGCCTAGTGGCTGGAAAATGGCCAAAGGAAAAGCCATGCCTATAGAGCTTCACCCAAATCAAACCTACGGGCCAGCTCATGTAAATTAAATTATAGAGCTCCTCTGCCCTCCACCTAAGCACCACATTACACCCTCTAATTGGCCATGACAGCCACCCCTTAGCCATTTTTATAAAAAGCACCTCCTACGACCATGGCAAAAGGTGTTAAGAAATTCTTAGAGAGACCTCCCCAATTTGACCACACAGCTTCCTTAAGATCCCCTCAGTGCATCCCAACTACTTCCCCTCACCAATTTCCACTGTTGGAGTTCAATTTTGAGCACAAAACCTTGCCGGAAACTAGGACATTGCCCATTACACCTCCACACTCCACCAAACTTAAATTAACTCTACCCACACCTTGACAACAGTGAAAGAAGCCAAAGCCCCATAAAATACCCCTTTCATAGAGCTTCTACCATAGCTCTAGACTAACACCCAAATCCAACCATGATTGAATTCCTACTCAAGCCTCACATCACAGCAAGAGGCTTAATCCCTAGCCTCTTTGGACCCTAACGAATGTACCAAGACCCTCTGATTGAAGCTTCACTTCTCAAAGAAAAGGTATAAAACTTCTCTCCCTCCCGAGCCTATTTTGATTCTACATTTGATTAGGCTTAATTTAAGTGCATGATTATCATATGGATGTGTTAGTCTCACTTAGATGAGTCCATAGGATCAAACCCAAAGTGATTTGATTGAGTCTAGGCTGTGATCTTAGGGTTTTAGTGTAGACGGTCACGGGATCATTCTATCGGGACGATAATGGGGAGTCGTTTGATCAAGCATATATCAAATGAATGGAGGAGGTCAAGTCAGACAACGCTTTGAAACATAAATCACAGCCCGAGTCTGCAGCTACGTGGATGGTAGTGTCCAACTAGAGCTCACCACACATGCCTTCGGAGCTGCCTAGGATCTAGTCAACACGTGCTATTTAAATAGATAAATAAGGATTTCTCTTATTTATTTGAATACCCTTAACTTCAAAATTTCATAACTTTTATAAAAAAATCACAAAAATAAAATAAAAATACTCTTTTGCTTAGTGAATAGAGGAGAACAGTGTGGAAATAATTTTAAGTCCATGTAATACATATTTTATTTTTAATTAATTAAACACTGATTTGAATGTTTTGCTCCTCCATGCATTTATACTTACCACTATAGCTTGAATTTTCGGCATGTTGTAGCCTCTGTCAAGGGGAACATCCTTTGATTTTTCCAAAGTCAAAGAAGGTTCCTAGACAGAGATCCACATTTTTCACGTTTTTGCACATTATTCCCTTAAAATAATCATGAAAATTAGCACGTTGATTAGAAAATTCCAAGAAATTTTTGGAAGGTCCATCATGACCAAAGAAGCTTTTGGAAATATCTTCATGGGTCAAGTCATTTAAAATGTACTTAATTTTCATGAGCACTAAATCATTAAGATAATTAATTTTGAAAGATATGAACATTTTAAGGACTTGATTTTTTATCTCCATTGTTATTTATGATCCATAGAACTCATCAAAAAATTTTCAAAATATTTTAAGTACATTTGATAACTTAAATTGATTTTTAAAGATAAACATCATTTTTTGCATTTAAATAATTTTTGAAAAATCAAAATATAACTAAAAAACTTACAAAAACATATTTTTTGAGTTCCCTTTAATCAGGGGTATTTTATAAAAATAAAATAATATTTAAAATAAAAACTTGATTTTTAGCTTATTTTAATATTTAAATAATTAAAAATTCCTAAAAATCACAAAAATAATAAAACTCATGAAAATGTTCTAAATTGCTTCCTAATCACTTAGAAACAATTAGAATATTTTTCCTAGTTTTCTAAATAAAGATATTGAATTTTAAGGCTTAAAAATGATTTTTAAAGGCTAAAAATGAGTTTTCATTAAAATAATTCCAATAAATCAAATAAAATTCAAAAAATATAAAATTTCCTCCTCTGAGTTCTCTGACCTTAGGGAGACTTTTCAAAAATATAAAACTTAATTTTACCCATTTAAAATATTTTATATTTAATAAATACCCTAGAACTTTAAATAATTCTTAAAATTAAAATTTTTTTCGAAGGCTTCTCTGGTCTGTCTACCTCCAGTAAAAATTTCAAGGAATTAGGAGTCACCTTGGTCAAGTTA
>NEWO01000183.1:479514-491408 GCA_003013225.1 Phalaenopsis aphrodite
TATATATATATATATATATATATATATATATATATATATATATATATATATAATTTTACAGGAATTAAAATATGCTCATAGGAAAAATAGAAAGTACAAGTCTGAGGTATATCTACCAAATTAGTGGGTCCAATTTATTTAAGTGTATACATGGTTCCTTAATCAAGGCATAATGAGTTTTAATCGTGTTTCAAGGAATTTAAAAGAGTATGAAGAAGGTCCAAGGACCGGGCCCCAGGCATCTCACAATATCTTAAAAAAGTCTTGAGCTCGTTTAAACTCATTAGATTGCTTAATATCTCATCCTTATCATACCCTTACGCTTAATGAACTGATGTTCTAGCAAACCTTAAGGATGAGGTAATTATTCACTTGATTTTTTTTTATAAATTATATAGTTAAAGACCCTCAGGGTTAATTTCGCCTAATTAGGAAACTTAGCACTTTGACTTTAAAGATAGGTATGTAGTATTTTAAAAGGTTTTTAGTTAGTTATATGTTATTTTCTAAACCTGATTAAACAAAATTTGATTAAGCCTAGATCACTACTAAGCCCTTAAAAGCTTAATGAGTAGATTTATAATTTTAAGAAAAGGATTTAAATGTTTATGTTCTTAATGATTATCATGAGTCAAACACTATCAATTAGGGTTTAAAATTATTGAGTTAAGATCTTCCAAAATTAAAGCCCTCACTTTAAGCTCTTTCTTATTTAAATATTCCAAAAAATTTCATTAATTTTAAAAAATTACAAGTTTATCCTTTATAAGACCAATGTGAGGCTGGTTATTACCATTTATCCATTTCATATTTCAATCATCAAAACAAGTTAATTAAGATTATTTGTTGCCCATTTAGCCCTTTGGTTAAGGCTAAATATTAATTAAGCCTTAAATTCCAAAATTACCCTTTTTGCCCCTATGGCCTTACCCTATAATTCATTAAATTGAACTCAAGTGACTTAAAAAATTTATATTACCCCACTCATAGGTTAATTAAAATATCAGAAAAGAAAATGTGATTTTTTGAATTTATTTAATTTTATAATTATCTATAATGTAAAAAATGGAGATTTTCAATGAAAATTCGATAACTCAACAAAAACAAGACCTCAATCTTTAAGAAAATTATTGGAAGCTCACCTAGGTCAGTGGACCACTTGGACCAATTTTCATAATTTTTAGAAGTTTAATGTAACTATTAAAATTATTTTTTTATTTTGTACATTAATTAAATATAAAATATCATTTAAGTAGAAAATTAAGTTTTATATTTTTATTAAATCTCTCTGAGTCCATGAAACCGAAAGAAACAAGTTTCATATTTATTTGGTTTAAATTTTAATTATTGAAAATATTTTAGTGAAAAATTAGAGAAACTTCATTTTTAAGCCTTTAAAATTGATATCTTCACTTAAAAAATTATAAAAATTATTTTGATTGGTCCCAAGTGATCAGAAAGCAAAATTTAACATTTTAGTGTGTTTTTACAATTTTGCAACTTTTATAATTTTTAATTAATTTTTAATTTTCTAAATGCTCAAAAATAGCTCAGAAATGAAGCATTTATTTTAATGTCAACTTTTTTTTTGAGCTCCCAAAACCAATTTGGTAATTTTTTGAGTTGTATTTTAATTATTATATTTTTTTTAATGCCAAAAATGCAATTTCACTTGATTAATTCCTTCGAGTAGTCAAATTAACTCCAATTGACTTGAAATTTTTATGGGGAGTTCCTCTGACTATAACTTACAGTGGATAATGATTTTTATGCCATTTATATTTATAATTACTCCAAATTAAATTTAATTCATTTGTTAGGGTCGATGACAAATAGAATTATTTTTAATGAGTTAAACCAAGTTTATACTTTTCCAAGGGTCTTCTGACTGCACTGAACCTATCAAAATAAATTTTATATTTTTTGATGAGTATTTTTATTATTATAATTTTTATATAAAATGAAGGACCATTAACTTGAAAATTTGTTATCTCTGGTTAGAGATGCCATTGACCAAGAGGGTATTTTTTTTATTCACTAAGCAAGAGGGTATTTTTGTGATTTTTCTATAGCAAGATTTGGATTTTCTAAGTTCTAGCTATTAAATAAATAAAATAAAATCCTATTTTTATATTTATTCCATGCATCCTCGTACGCATCGAAAGCCCACACGTGGCCACGGGATTGTACGCTGCCATCCAAGTCAGCCCACACTTTTTAAACTATGCTCCTGTCTGGTGCAATCAGAGTCCTCCATTTGATACAAGTAGGATCCAACAGCTGCGGGTCATCATCCCTAAATTTCTAACCCAAGAACTATCCACATTCAAAATTTAATATATCTCTCGATACTCAACCAAATTAAGTAAATATAAAATGGTTAATCAAGCCTTAAATTGATTCTATAAGCATGGAGAATCAAATGTAGCTCGACTTAGGGTTAGGGTTCAATACGTTTGCCCAAGAGGTGCGGCCTCAATTTGGTGCTTCCAAAAGCTTGCCTAGGTATGAAATCGCCTAAGGTCAAATTAGGGGTTCGATCAAAGTCCACCCTAGGGTGTTCTGGTGATGGAGCTTTTGTGGGGAATCTTCCCCTTTCAATTAGAGGATGTTGTGGGTGCAATTAATTTGGATTTCGTGGAGTCTAGAAGGTTGTCCTATTTCGGGCTTGATTTTGAGCTCCAAAATTGAGCTCAGGCATTGGGTTTGAGGACTTGAGGAAGGTTGGATTGAACTCATTGGGTCTTGAAGATGCTCTGAGATCGATTTGGCAGACTCTCCCCAAATAATTTCAAGCTCTCCCCTCTTAGGCATGGATGGAAAGTTTAAATAAACGTGGGAGGAGAGGCCATCAAGTGCAATTGGTCGGTGGAAAAGCTTGCTTAGGTGGAGTGAAGAAGAGCGCAAGTGTCCAATTGGAGTAAGGCAGTTAGGATGGGGTCAATTTTGAGTTTTGGCTTAGGTGGAGCAGTTGGACTTGATATTTCTGGCAATCAAGGTGGTTGGCCGACTGCAGAGGGGTCACCATCTGACTTAAGGTGGTTTGGGCTTGGTTTTGGAGAAGTCAATTGGGGTTGACCGTGTGCAAAGGCATTGAATTGAAATGGAATGGTGGAAGAGCTATTTTGGATCAAATTGAGTAAAGTCATGGTTTGGGGTTGGGTTCTTCCACTAAGGAAGGTTTGGGTGCTGAGGGAAATCAGATGGTTCAGTTGGGTTAGCATGGTGAGGTCCCTACCCAAGTGATTTTCCATAAGCATCAGTTTTGGGTGTTTTGTGAATTGGGTTAAAAAGGATCTTAAGGATATTTGAAAGTGGGTTGTCCTCTTGCCATGAATAGCATGGTGATGTGGCATGGCTCTCTTGGCTCACTTATGGCTTAGGAGTGGCTTCATGGCTTGTCCTTGGCATAAATAATTTTCATGAGAAGTGATTTTGGATTTATTTTGTATTTTTGGTAAATATTGGCTTGAATCTTGATTTGGAATGATTTGAATATGGATTTAAAAATTAGGGAATTATTTTGATTAATAGGATAATGGGAGAAAAAAAATCATCATATTGCTTTTGATTAAAATTGGGCTTTTGTAATTAAACATGGTATGCTTGGGCCTTTAAAATTGAGATTGAATATGGGCTAAAATTTGGGATGATTGAATTTTGAATTTGGTATAGGAGATGTCATGAAGGGTTTGGAAAGGATTTCAAGTGATTTGAATTGAATTGGAAGGCCACTTTGGTGGATTTAGTCATATGGTCAAAATTGGGGCTTTTTGATTTGGATGAAAATCAGCTTGCATTTGGGTCAAATTAGGCTTCAATCATGTTTAGATTTGGATTGGGGGTACTGAAGTTTGATTTGAAATTGAAATTGGGTAAGATTGGAGCTAATTTGGGGATGGTCTTTAAGGACAAATTAAGGATTTTGGTCAAATTGGGTAAAATCAGCCAAATTGGGTCAAATTGATGATTAAGAATTGAAATTGAGAATATTTGTGATGATTTTGGAATTTTTGGGAATTTTTGGGTTATGAGGGGCATCTTGGTAATTTTTGGCAATTTTCAGGATATTTTAGAAATTTGGTGATTTTGGTCAATTTATGTAGTGGTAAGTCATTTGAAATGACTTTTTGGTAAAATTTGGGTATTTAGGGTAAATTTGGAATTTTTGGCAAAAATTGGGGTTGTAGGGGTATTTTGGTCATTTGGTGATTTTGGGGTAGAAAGGGCAAGTCATGAAGCCATGCGAAACAAATAGGAGTCATATGTGGACTCATTTTGGATGTTCATTATGCTAGCCAAGGACTAGGGGTTTGGGTCCATCCACATGAGCTTCTTAAAAGGAGTCAGGAGACCAAATTAAAGGGGTCGTAGGGTTTGTGGTATGTGAGAAGGTGTGTGCAGGCTAGCTTAACCAAAACCAGACCACTCAAAGTTAGTCCTAAGATTTGACCATCCAATGAGAAAATCCTCTTGAGCTCCACCATGCTGATCCGACCTACTAAGTGCTAGATTTTAGGACCAATATGTGGAACTTCAAGTTGACCACAGATGAGTGTAAAATTTCTAATCGTGAGGGTTCCTTTTCTAGTCCTCTAGGAATAGTCAACAAGAAAGTCCTATGGCTAGACCCAAGGCTACTAAAGAGGGGAAAAAAGAAACTAGACCTTAACAAAAAATGACGTCAACAAATGGACCCCCAATAGGTGGGGTGTGTCGTGCAAGCACACCGCGCGTATTGGGATTGATCGACGAGATAAAAAAATAAACACAGACTTCTAAGTCAACAGACCTATAATGAAGAGTAGGATTGGGTGACAGTTATTTTCGTTGGAGAATTGGAAAGTGAATATCCAATTAAAATGAAAACTCAGAACTCTCGTTGGGGATTAAAAGGTGGATTTCAAGTTATCAGGTTTCATGTGAATATTGGAGGATGAGAATTAGGATTTGAGTGTTGATCCCAAAATGCAAAAGTAAATTCTGGTATCAACACCTAAAGGAGAATCAGATACCTTACTCCATTTAAGGTGGTCTTAAATTGATCTAGAAGATGAGGATATGATGCCTTGAATTAATCGAAGGGCTTATTCCTTCAACCTATAAAGTTTGATATTTGGATCATTGCAAAGCAATGTGGAATCAGATGTCGGAATCCTCTTCCTCTAAAATTTGATTTTTGGATCATTGCTAAGTAATGTGAAACCGTGTGTGGGAATCTTCCTCTTCTAAAATTTGATATTTGAATCATTGCAAAGCAATGCAGAATCGGATGTCAGAATCCTCATCTAATATTTTATATTGCATTGGAAAAATATCGCTACATTGGAAAGGAAAGCAAAATGACTAACATCCAACCGAAGAGGTGGTGAACACATACTAGGTTGAGAAGGAAAGCACAATGGCTAACATCTAACTCAAGAGCTGACCAAGAAAGATAAATTTACTACATTGGGGAGAGAAGCTCGATAACTAACATCCAGCCCAAGAGGTAGTAGACACAGATCAGGTTGAGAAGGAAAGTACGACGACTAAAAACCAACTCAAGAGCTGATCATGCAAGGTAAATTTACTACATTGGGGAGGAATGCTCGATGACTATCATCTAGCCCAAGAGGTAGTAAACATAGAACAAGTTGAAAAGGAAAGCACGACTAGTAACAGAAAACTCAAGATCTGATCAGGCAAGGTAAATTTACTACATTGGGGAGGAAAGCTCAATGACTAACATCCAACCCAAGAGGTAGTGGACACAGACCAAGTTGAGAAGGAAAGCACGATGACTAATATCCAACTCAAGAGCTGATCAGGCGATACACCTAAAATATATAGTGTTTTTAGACACATTTTTTTATCTATTTTTGAGATATTGCGCTTTATTGGAAGGTATTTGTGTGTTTTTCTTTCAGGTACAAGTAAAAATGTGAAAAATATTAAAAGAAGTGAAAAAGGATCAAATTTAAAGCAAAATGTAAAAATGGTACAAAAGTGTTTTGGCGCCTAAGCGCTAGATCCGGTGCTTAAGTGCCGGTGAAATAGAGAAGGTCGGGCCTATGCGCCAGAGACCCTGCACTTAAGCACCAGAGGCACATATTTGACAGTTAAATTCATTTTACCAAATTTTGAAGGGACATTTGCGGTACCTATTCTCTAAAGAGGGTGGTTATGACCACTTGAAAAAAAAATATGGTTAAAAAACTTGTGAAAGGAGGCATCCCTTAGAAAATACATCGAATCATGACACATTTTGAAGAGATACCAAGGCACCTTTTGGAAAATTATAAAAGAAGGAAGCTAAGAGAAAAAAGGGGGGAGTCCTACGAAGTTCCTAAAATAGTTCATGGTGGAACTTTTGGAGAGATTTTTCAGACACAAAAAATTTACTTTATCCTTTTTGTTTTTAGTTTTATTATGATAGTTAAGAGTTTTATAAGAGAGAAGAGATTCAAAAGAAGTTCAAGAGTTTGGTGGAGGATTTAAGATAAGTTTTTATCTTTATTTTTAAACTACTTTTGGTTTTAATTGAGACTTCTTATTGATTTGACAATGATTTCTATTTTTAAACTAAAGTGTGGTTTTGTTTTTTTCGTAGATTCTAAGTAGTTTTCTTTATCTTTTACCTTAAAATGATAAGTAATTAAAGTTTTGTATGGAAGTTATGGAGAGTATTAATCTTTAATGTTGGAAGAAGTTGTGATGATTTAATTCCATGCGCTTCATTTACTTCTTGATCGAGCCCATCTTGATGTTAAAATTTGTTGCGAGAACATGTAAAAACTGGGCTGGTATTGTCTCATTCAGTAAATGGAAAGAATCACTTGAGATTGTATGAATGAGAATGTAATTCATTTGATTTAGTGCAAATAAATAGGGAAATAATATTTAAAGGGTGTAGACTTAGACGACTTTAGAGTGATACACATAAAGTATAAAGAGTTTTTAGGCACATTTTTATACCTATTTTTGAGATATTGGGCTTTAATGGAAGTTATTTTTGTGTTTTTATTTCAGGTACTAGTAAAAAGGTGAAAAATACTAAAAGGAGTGAAAAAGGATCAAATTTGGAGCAGAAATGTGAAAATTGTAAAAAAGTGTTTTGGTACCCAAGCGTCAGATCCGGTGCTTAAGCACAGATGAAATAGAAGGCCACGTCTAAATGCCAGAGGCCCAGCGCTTAAGCGCCAGAGGTAGTTATGTGACGGTTTAGTTCATTTTGCCAAATTTTAAAGGGGCATTTAAGGCATCTCTTGGATAAAGAGGGTAGTTATGGCAACTAGAAATGAAATTATGATTAAAGGACTAATGAAAGGAGGCAGCATTTTAGAATATATCAAATTGGGACACATTTTGAAGAGTTATCATGACACCTCTTGTAGATTTATAAAAGAAGAAAGTTGAGACTTTTTGAAGTGTGCTTGAAAGTTCAGAAAAGTGTTGGAAAGGGGGAGTTTTGAGAGATTATTTTGGAGAGAGTTTCAGGCACCACAAATTCACTTTATATTTTTTGTTTTTAGTTTTGTTATGAGAGTCAAGAGTGTTGTAAAAGAGAAGAGATTCAAAGGAACTTCAAGAGTTTGGTGGAGGATTTGAGATAAGTTTTTATCTTTTGCTATTAAACTACTTTTTAGTTTTAATCGAGACTTCTTATTGGTTTGACAATGTTTTCTACTTTTAAATTAAATTGTAGTTTTGTTTTCTCCATGGATTCTTAGTAATTTTATTTAACTTTCTCCTTAAAGTGATAAGTAGTTATAAGTGTTGGAGGGAAGTAGTGGAGAGTATTGATCTTTAATGTTGGAAGAAGTTGTCATGATTTAAATCTATGTACTTCATTTACTTCTTGATTTGGCCTATGCAGATGTTAAAATTTATTGTGAGAACATGTAAGAACTAGGCTGGTATTGTCTCAGTCAACAATTGGAACGAATCACATGAAGCTTTATGATTGAGAATGCAATTCATATTATTGAGTGCAAATAAATAGGAAAATAAACTTTAATGACTTTAGTGTTAGAGGACTTTAATATGAGAGGTTAAAACCCCCAACTTGGTTTATTATTTTAGGTTATGATACGATATGTTAGCCCCCAAGTGGAGGGAATCAAGGGAACTCTAGAGTGAGAGCTGATATATTCTCTGCTTAGCTGGTCTTCAGAACTATTCATATTTTAAATTAGCCAATGTTATTTATAACATCTCTAGTAAGGGTAAAGAATATTATTGCTCCTATTTGGCACAACACAATTTGCATACTTTCACAATTGAATTTCTATATTTATTACGAATTCATGTAAGAAGAAAGATATTTTCATATCAAGTGCTTTTCTTTTACATAAACTCAAGTTATCTTTAGAATTTTTATTGTTTTGTCAAAATATCAAAAATACCAATATGAATTGAATTTTACTTATTGAGAAAATATCTACAGTTTAAGTAATTATCTTTTTAAAATAGAAAGTTTGTGCATATTACGTACTTTCCTCGTGGGTTCGACATTCACGTTTTAATCAGAAAGTCCTATATTACTTGATAACGATACGTATACTTGCGTTGTATCCTAATATATTTTTATATAAATTAAAAAGTTAAATTCTTATTTTCTCCAGGATCAAGTTTTTTATTCTGTTGCAAAGTATGAAAAAATAAGTGAAAAATATCATCAAAGACATTGTTATACTGTGCACATAGGTAGTTTCAGGATCCAGTTCCTAGCACCGTTGCCGGGGAAGATTTCAAAAATTTATTTAAAGCAAAATTTCTATTTTTAGGAAGTCTTATTTAAACTCTTAAAAATTTATTTTAGGAATATCTTATTGTAGTATTTTATTTTATGTTAGTGTATGCGTAGTTCAGGTTCTGAAGGACTAGTGCCCTACAATTCTTAATTAGACAAAGCTGTTAAAAAATCAGAAAAAGAAAAAAAAAATTTGAAAAAACTAAAAGAAATTACAGAATTGGCAAACCAAAATGATTAAAATGTTGAAATTCATCATGAATATAGACCTTTACGAGATTATGTCAACTCTACGGTAGATGAAATTCATTGTAGTATTCAAAAACCTATTGTAGTGGCTAATTCATTTGAACTTAAACCTGCTATTATCCAAATGGTATCAAATAATCAGATTGGTTGATCACCAACTGAAGATCCAAATTTACATCTTGCCAATTTTTTAGATTTGTGCGCTACATTTAAATATGATGGTGTATCAGATGATTCCATAAGAATTAGGTTATTTCCTTTCTCACTGAGGGATAAAGCTAAGATGTGGTTGAATTAATTAGCACTTGGATCTATCAGAACTTGGGGCGATTTAGGACAAAAAATTCTTGTTAAATATTTTCTACCATCAAAAACTGTGAAGCTTAGAAATGATATACATATTTTAATCAATTTGAAGGGGAATCTACTTACGAAGCATGGGAATGATTCAAAGAACTCTTAAGAAAGTCTCCACACCATGCTATACCAGATTGGTTAATAATTCAAACTTTTTATAATGTATTAGCTGGATCTCTTAAATCTATTGTCGATGTCGTTGCTGGTGGTTCGTTGATGTTAAAACCATTTCATGATGCTTATGCTTTAATTTAAGAAATGGCTACCAATAATTTTCAATGACCTTCTGAGAGGATGAATCCTCAGAAAGTAGCCAATATTCATGAATCTGATGCATTTACAATGTTAGTAAATCAAGTTTCTACAATTTCAAAGAAGTTAGACCAATTTGGAATGAATTTTTCTCAACCCATCTCAATGATTGAAGAGAATTTATTAGGTCAAATGGTTGATTCTCAAGCATCATTAGAAACTTTGAATGTCATAAATAATCAGCAAAATAACCCATATTCAAATTTTTATAACTCGGGTTGGAAGAACCATCCCAACTTCGATTGGAATAATACTACGGGTGGTAATAATCAGCAATTGGGGAACAATCAAGTAAATCCATTAGGAAACTGGAACAACCAAGGGAATAACAATTATAGATCTACTTATCCTCTGAGTTTCAAAAGTAATGCACAATTTAAGGAGAAGAAGTTGTATATAGAAGAAGTGGTGTTACAAATGGGAAATCCGTTACAAAGTCAAGGAGGTACAACTAGAAATATTGACAATCAACTTGGACAGATTGAAAATTTATTAAGTAATAGATCCTAAGGAACACTTCATAGTAATACTGAAACAAATCCAAAAGACTAAAATAAAGAGCAAGTAAAAGCCGTTCAACTTAGAAGTGGAAGGCAGTTAGAAGGTAGGGTTCAAAAAGAAAATGAAGTGTACAGAGAAGAAATTGAAGAATAAAAAAAGGATGCTCTAAAAGATTTTGAAAGACCTATTTCAACACTTAAAGTTAACTTAGAAAAACCACCACCTCCATTTCCTCAGAGACTTCATCAACAGATGTTGGATAGACAATTTTCAAATATTCTAAAAATTTTGAAGAAGCTTAGAATTAATATTCCATTTGCTGAAACTTAGAAAAAAAGCCAAACTTTATAAAGTTTATAAATTATATTCTCAACAGGAAAAGAAAGTTTGAAGATAATGAGATTGTTGCACTTAGTGAGGAGTGTGGTGAAATTATTTAGAAGGAGCTTCCAAAAAAGCTTAAAAATTCTGGCAGCTTTACAATTCCATGTGCGATAGGAGACAGATTTTATGGGAAAGCTTTATGAGATTTAGGTGCAAGCATTAACCTTATGCCATTATCAATATTCAAAAGATTGGGATTAGGAGAAATAATCCCTATTACTGTAACTCTACAGTTAGCAGATCTTTCAATCACTTACCATAAAGGAGTTGTAGAAAATGTCCTAGTGAAAGTGGATCAATTTATATTTCATGTTGATTTCATTGTGTTGGATATGGAGGAAAATAAAGTATACCTATCATTTTGGGGAGACCTTTTCGAGCCACAGGAAGAGCAATAATAGACGTGCAGAAAGGGGAATTAATTATGCATGTCAATGATCAAACTATTACTTCTAACATTTTAAGATCAATGAAATATCCAACAAAAGGTACAGATGATGAATGCTATAGAATGGATGTTATAAGATATCTTAGTGAATTCTATTTCAAAACTAATTATGAAGAGAAATTTGAAGTAAAGGATTTGGAACACAAGCAAGAAGAGGAATTAGATCAATGTGAATATCTTTTTAAGGAGGATGCAAACTATGTTCGACGATAGAAAAATATAAACTATTTTGTCCATAAATAGAAAAACCTCTAGAACATGAGTTGAAATTAATTCCTGATCATTTAAAATAAGACTTTTAAGGTGATTCCTCTACTTTACTAGTTACAATTTCCTCAAAGTTAACGATGAAAAATGATAAAAGGTTAATGCAAATTCTGAAAAATTTTAAGAAAGCCTTTGGATGGACAATAGTTGATATTAATGGAATCAGTCCTTCAGCTTGTATGCATAAAATTCATATGGAAGAGAATTGAAAACCCAAGGCTAATCCTCAAAGGAGATTTAATCCTGTAATGAAAGAAATTGTTAAGAAAGAAATTTTAAAGTGGTTAGATGCTGGAACTATCTACTCTATTTTAGATAATGCATGGTTAGTCCAATTCACTGCGTTCCTAAGAAATGAGGAGTAAATGTAACATAATAATTTAATACCTACTAGGTGAGCTGTAGGGTGGAGAATATGCATTGATTATAGAAAATTAAAACTTGCCACTAAGAAAGATTATTTTCTACTACCCTTTCTAGATCAAATGCTGGATAGAATAGTTGGGCATAAATACTTTTGTTTTCTGGATGGATATACTTATTATCACCCAATACAAATATCTCCTAAGGATCAAGAGAAAACAACTTTTACCAGTCCTTATGGTACATTTGCTTTTATAAGAATGCCCTTGCTACATGACA